>CAUYLG010029205.1:0-33541 GCA_963573385.1 Cacajao melanocephalus
CTAGGAAGTTAAGAAACACATGCACACGTATGTTCATTGCAGCACTGTTCACAATAGCAAAGACCAACCCAAATGCCCATCGATGATAGACTGGACAAGGAAAATGTGGCACATATACACCATGGAATACTATGCAGCCATTAAAAAGGATGAATTCCTGTCCTTTGTAGGGACATGGACGAATCTGGAAATCATAATTCTCAGCAAACTGACACAAGAACAGAAAATCAAACACTGCATGTTCTCACTCATAGGCAGGTGTTGAACAATGACAACACATGGACACAGGAGGGGGAGCATCACACACTGGGGTCTGTTGTGGAGGGCTAGGGGAGGGACAGCAGGGGGTGGGGAGGTTAGGGAGGGATAACATGGGGAGAAATGCCAGATATAAGAGGTGACAGGGGATGGAGGCAGCAAACCACCTTGCCATGTATGTACCTATGCAACAATCCTGCATGATCTGCACATGTATCCCAGAACCTAAAGTACAATTTAAAAAAATAAAAAGAAAGAAAGCTCTTAAACTGAATCTCAAAAATCAGGTAGAGAAAGACTTTCCAGGTTGCAGCAATAGTGTGTGCAAAGGCTTAAAGATGCAAAATGCATGGCCTCGTTTAAGAATAGCCATTAATCTTGGGTGGCTAGAGCACTAAATATATATATTCAGGTGATACTGCCTTTCTTAGCAACACCCTTGGGCAGTTGTACCTTTCCTCATATGCTGCTGTATTGCATTTTTAGAATTCTTCTTTGGAATCGCCTTCAAAGACAGTATATGAAAACCTACTTTACAGTCATGTGGGCATCCCCCTTAGTCCAAATGTATATTTTCTCTCTTTTTCACTTTCACCCTTCTTGACTTAATTGAGCACCTTGGACCTATTCTAAGGAGAGCTCCAGTCTCACAGAGCTAGGGATCTAGGGGTGAGCTCTGAACAGGGAGCAAGGTTGGACATGCTGTTATGTCAACCGAGGCTGACCAACAAAACACCTCATCCAAAATGTGTGAGGGAGCCCAATGCTGTAAGTTCCTTTGGAAAATAATTCAACAGCATTTTTTGAGTCCCCACCACGGGGCCCCGTAGGTGCTCTATTCTACCTTAGCACTCATTCTAGTGAGTTTTACATGTCAATTCAGTCTTCACCCTGTATATATAAATCTGTGGATTATCTTTCTTTTAAAAAGCTAGACAGATGTAGCAAACAGCTTTTGTGAAATAATAACCTAGGGCTTTACGTATGATACCAACGTCGATTTAGAAGTGAACACTCCAGTTTCTCATTCCACAAAAATATCCTTCCTTGGTGTCCCAACTCTAAGAACCAAAATTAAATATTTGCTTGGTGCTTTATAGAGTGATTTTATATTCTTTACTGCCTTTAACACGCTAAGAGCTCACTGATTCTCTACCAGAGAGTCCAATCTTTTGGCTTCCTTTGGCTTCCCTGGGCCACATTAGAAGAAAAATTGTCTTGGGCCACACGTAAAATACTCTAACACTAATGATAGCTAATGAGCTTTAAAAAATCGCAAAAAAAAAAAAAAAATCTCATAATGTTTCAACACAAATTTGTGTTGGGCCGCATTCAAAGCTGTCCTGGGCCTCATGTGGCCCACAGGCTGTGGGTTGGACAAGCTTGTTCTACACCATTATCTGCCAGGGGACTGTTGGTTTGATGAGTGAGCATGTACCTGTGCACCAGGCTGCAGCCCTCGCTCTGCCGGAGCCACGTTCCCTTTCGGGAGCAACACAGGCATCTTCAGCAATGTTGCATATACCACATGGTTGTCATGGTGCAAAGTGCTTATTGGGATTCTGCCAGAAAAGATGTGATCACTGGGAATAAAAACTACTCTTTGAATTGTGCTGACAAGAAAACCGATCCTCGGTGTTGAAATGATTCGTTTGACCTTTCATTTTTAAAGTGGCTTTATGCAAATGGGAGTGCTGCATGCTGTGTAATTTTAAACACGGTATTATATTTGTTTGTTTTTCTTTTTCAAACCAGGACAACAAAAATCAAACTAGCCCTGACATGGTGGCTTATGCCTGCAATCCCAGCACCTTGGGAGGCCGAGGGGAGAGAGTCACTTGAGGCCAGGAGTTTGAGACCAGCCTGAAGTAATGTAGCAAGAGCCTCCCATTTAACTAGCTAGGTGTGGTGGTGTGCCCCTGTAGCTCTAGCTTACTGGGAAGGCTGAGGCAGGAAAATCACTTCAGCCCAGGAATTCAAGTCTGCAGTGAGCTATGATCACACTACGGCACCCCAGCTCATGTGAAAGGGAGAGACCCTGTCTCAAAAAAAAAAAAAAAAAAAAGGAAAAGAAAAATCAAGCTAATCTTAAGCACCAGTGTTGAGTCAAGTTGTCAAATCTAAAGTCTCCAATGCTAGTCTCTTCCTCGTTGGTCCACTTTTAAAGAAAAGGAAAATTGATGATACTATCCAAAATGTACTATTAAATAATTATTTTTGAATCATTATAGACTTGGAGATGTGAGGAAGCCTTTCTTTCCCAGTATTATTTTTTCACTGCTACAAGGATTTATTGTCCTCTGAGAAAAGGTGATAGGAGATGTGTAGGCACTATTTGGGTTGTAAATGATAAATTGCAGAGGATAATTTAGGAGGCCCCACCCTGAAAAGAATAGCTAGTTTTTAAAGAGCTACATCCAGTTAAGGAAGAAGTTGGTAGGAAAGAAAGAAGAAAAGATAAAAGGAAGGAAAGGAAAGGAAGAAAAATAAGGAAGGAGAAAGATATGCTGTAATCATTTTACCTCCATTCGATTCAAACCAGCTTACGTTATTCAGATGGCAGAAATAATATTTGCACTTAAAGAGGCTGGCTCTAAAACTTTCAGCCCTGACCTTGGGGCTGCTCACTTGGCCATCTAATGAATGGTATTTGGTTCCTGGAAATACGATAATGCCATTTGCCTGTTCAGTTTTCCTCTATTTTGGTGGTAAACCAAGAAATTCTTCATATAAGCAGAAAGGCAAATTGATAACCAGGAAGCTCTGTGGGTTCTGCAAAGGGACTTTTCCTTCCCTCAGTTTTTAATGAGGCCCCATATTCGTCACTTTCCCAATGGCTACTTTGAGCAAGATGCGCTCAGTGTGTGCTGTCGAGCTGATGCCAAGCTGCTGACCTTTGCATTCGTAAGCACTCAGCTGAGAGTCTGACCTAAGCTCAGACATATTGTTGGATCCATCATGCTGATTCTTGGCTCTGATACAAATGTGCAGCTAACGAGTTGCATGGCGTACATATTAACCCCGGCTCTGGTGATGCTAATGCCAGATGCACAGTGAGTAGGAGTTGCAGGGAGGGAAGCAAGATGTCCAGTGCACTAACATCTTAATAGACGTGAACAATTAGAAGAGCTGTGTTGGTAGAATGCCTGTTTCATGGCTTATAGTAAGTAATACGCAATTAAGAGGTAGAAAAAAAAAAAACCATACTGCCTTCTCTCTCCTTTCAAATAAAAAAAAAAAATCACTCCCCCTTACAGAGGTGCTTTATGAACTATAAAATAGAGAAAAGTTGAAATGTTGAAGAGTCCAAAAATGGCTTTTATTACCAAAGGGAAGCTGATGTCCAGCCCTGCTGCTGAGTGACAGTAGATTTAAAACCTCCAGGCATGGCCATGTGGCGCTGACCACAGGCACATTGGTGACATTTCAAGACAGTGCTGTGCTGTCTGTTTTCTTCAAGAGCTGACAGGCCAGAGCTAGGGCATAGAAAGGCATGCTACTCTGGCCTTGGAAACAATTTTTCAAAAGGCAGTGGTGTAAAAAATGTCTACCAGTGGCTGGGTGCAGTGGCTCATGCCTGTAATCCCACACTTTGGGAGGCCAAGGTGGGCAGATCATGAGGTCAGGGGTTCAAGACTAGCCTGGCCAATATGGTGAAACCCATCTCTACTAAAAGTACAAAAACTAGCCAGGCATGGTAGCACGTGCCTGTGATCCCAGTTGCTTGGGAGGCTGAGGCAGAAGAACCCCTGAACCTGAGAGGTGGAGGTTAAAGTGAGCCAAGATCATACTGTTGCACTCCAGCTTGGGCAACAGAGTGAAAGACATATGCCAGAGAAGGAATTGTGTCTGGTTTGTTCCTGCACCTGAAGTGCCTACCACTGTTTCTGGCCCCTAGTTTAAGACAGATTGGTTGAACTGGTTAAGGAGTCATGGAAATTGATTATACACTCCACCAGGCTACTAAGGATAGCGGTTTTACTTTGGACAGGGTATGTCTCTTAAATTTGTTTCAGCTGCCTCATATTACAGATGAGAAAACTGAGACACAGAAAGGATAAATAATGTTGCACTGTCTTACACTGATTTCCCTAAGACTTTATGTTATATGAGAAAGAAGGGTGCCTGCTGTGATGCTGTGGATAAACAGTATGCATGGAGCCCTAAAGAACCAATTCTCATCCTCACTGCTCTTTCAAGCTGTTTTTTCTTGGGCAAACCACTGACAGTCTCTCTGAGCTCCTGCATCTTGCCTCGTAAATGGTAAATAATGCACGTGAAAGCACACATAAACTTTAGATCCCCCTTTAAAGATAAGCTATTATTATTAATTTATTTTCCAAGACATTGCTTCCCCAACTCTGTTACTACAGTTTAAAGGGGAGTATATATGAGAAAAAAAAAAAAAAACAAATAGAATCCATAAATAACTGAAAAGCAAGATATCCTGATATAACCAAGTACATTTGAATTTATTTAATTAGTGAATCCTAAATCAATTTCACTATTCTGATACCCAACAAAGATTAATAACCACTACCAGATACATGATAATTCTCCATCTTTACCCTTGTAAAGATAGAAACAAAGAATGTCGTATACTTTTTCCTACATAAATGTCAGTAAGCCTTATATTTATTCATTCACTGTCACCGAGCATCTGGTACATTACTGCAGCACATTACATTACTATATACTAGCAGTATTGTAATGTTGATCTCCAGAGTATTGCCTGGAGAGTGGATGGTGGGATGGTGTTAGTTAAAAATGCAGATTTTATACCCATTAACCAACCTCTCTTCATACCTCACTTACCTTTCCCAGCCTCTAGTAACTAGCATTCTACTCTCTACCTCTATTGCAGTCTCTGCCTCCCTGTTTCAAGCAATTCTCCTGCCTCAGCCTCCTGAGTAGCTGGGGTTACAGGCACCCATCACCATGCCTGGCTAATTTTTTATATTTTTAGTAGAGAAAGGGGTTCACCATGTTGGCCAGGCTGGTCTTGAACTCCTGACCTCAGGTGATCTGCCCCCCTCAGCCTCCCAAAGTGCTGGGATTATAGGCGTGAGCCACCATGCCCGGCCAAGATCAACTTTTATAGTTCCTACATACGAGTGAGAAAATGCAATATTTTTCTTCCTGTGCCTGACTTATTTCGCTTAACATCATGACCTCCAGTTCCATCTGAATGACTATAGTTAACAATATATTATATATTTCTAATAGCTAGAAGAGATGATTTAGAATGTTCCCAACACAAAGAAATGATAAATGTTCAAGGTGATGGTTATCCTGAATACCCTAATTTGATTTTTACACATTGCATGCATGTATCAAAATATCATATGTGCCACCATATGTATAATTATTATGTATCAACAAAAAATTATGGCCGAGTGGACTTTGTCTCTACTGAAAATACAAAAATTAGCCAGGCATGGTAGCAGGCACCTGTAATCCCAGCTACTAGGGAGACTGAGGCAGGAGAATTGCTTGAACCCAGGAGGTGGAGGTTACAGTGAGCTGAGATCACGCCACCGCACTCCAGCGTAGGTGACAGAGCAAGACTCCATCTCAAAAAAATAAATGCAGATTTGGGGACTCTATCCTAAATCTACTGATTCAGAATCACCCCAGTGGCTAGGGCTTGGAAATCTATATTTTCAGCAAACTCCCAGAAGATTCTGATGCCTAACAGTGTTTCATAGCCACCACTGTATACTGTGATGTGGAAGATCATATGCTATGGAGTTAGTCCCCTTGGTTCTATGACTTACTAGCCTTATGATGTGGGCAAGCTACTTTAATGTTTCTAAGTCCAGGTTTCTTATTTGTGAAAGAGGTGTAATGACTACTGTGCAAGGATTTTGTGAAGATTAGATTATATAATATATGCAATGTGCTTGTTATAACATCTGATATTATAATAAGATCTCATTCATAGTAATGGCTACTATTGTTGTAAGGACCACTATGCAAAGTGGAAATATCAGTTAAACATGATCACTTTCTCGAATGCTCACTGTTCAGTGCTGGTGTTAAATTTTAACAGTTAAGGCCGGGCGCGGTGGCTCACACCTGTAATCCCAGCACTTTGGGAGGCCGAGGCGAGTGGATCACGAGGTCAAGAAATCAAGACCATCCTGGTCAACATGGTGAAACCCCGTGTCTACTAAAAATACAAAAATTAGCCGGGCATGGTGGTACGTGCTGTAATCCCAGCTACTCGGGAGGCTGAGGCAGGAGAATTGCTTGAACCCAGGAGGCAGAGGTTGCAGTGAGCCTAGATCACGCTGTTGCACTCCAGCCTGAGTAACAAGAGCAAAACTCCATCTCAAAAAAAAAAAAGAAAGAAAAAATTTTAGCAGTTAATTGCAGGCACGATGATGTGCACTACAGGGCAGATATGAATGAAATCAAATGGAAATTCAGTTACTCATTCTGTTTGGAGGGACTCGTAGAAGGTTCACCAGAGAAGACATATGAGCTGATACTGAAGTAAGTGTCTTCTAGGTAAGAACCAATCGCACCAATACACAGAAAAATAAGTAATATTGAGAGAACTTCCAGGAAACCCAAAGGAAATTTGCCACATGTCTGGCACTGCCTTCTTGATAGCTGTGTGGCATGACTTTCTGTCACCTCTCGCATCTTTCTCCGACTTAATTTTCTTCACAGACTGTTGTAGTGAACATGAACAATATAACTCTGCAAATATTTTTAAGTAATAGTCCCAGTTCCCTTATTAACAATTTTTTTTCTGGCGCTTCCAATTGCTATTTGCTAACTTTTGATTTTGCTTCTTCTCCCTTTTCTCCCTCTTTTCCACTCTTGGAGGAAGGTCTAACTGGCCACCGGCTGGCCAAAAGTGACCCTGAACAAAGATCTAATGAATCCCAAGCTTAATGGTGGATAAGGCTAATAACCAGCATCAATTTCATATGCACTTTGTTTAGCATTATCAAGAAAATTCAGCACATTTAGATTAGGTGCTTGCTGTGGGGTCCGCCCTGCCCAGGGCTTTTATGTGGCCAGCAAGAGGCCGAGACCCACAGAACTACCACCACCACCACCCCTGTGTCAGCAGGAAGCAGTTACAGAAGACTAACCTTTGTCCATTTTTCCCCAAATCTTTGACGTCTTGGAATCTTGAGCGGGGAAGTGTTACAGTAGGTAGTAGTCAGGTATAAGCAGGGCAGGAGCAGGCTCCCCCACCACACACAGCAGGAGTGTTAGGTGATCATCAGGTGATGGTCAGACCATTGTTAATTGTCTCTCTGAAGTAATAATTGATCACAGCCCACACCAGGGAAAAGCAGTCTCCTAATAGAGAGAAAACACCTGAAACTGATCAGCAGCTTCCCAGTAACATCTCAGGAGTGGGGAAAAGCAATGCAAGGTCCCGCAAGTAGGCTAACGTATAAAACCCCAAGTCAAGAGGTAACGCTGCACCCTTGGTTTCTCAAGTTACCCAGTTGGCCCTCTTCCAAGTATAATTTCCTTACTGTTTTAAAGCTAACCTTTAGCCCTGCTCAGTGGGCTACAAATGCAAACCATGGCCCTATCCTCAAGGTTTATGAAATGATGAATGAAGAAAACAATCAATTAAGAAGTTTCAAAATCAGGGCCAGGTGCAGTTGCTCATGCCTGTAATCCCAGCACTTTGGGAGGCTGAGGCAGGTGGATCACCTGAGATCAGTTCAAGACCAGCCTGGCCAACACGGCAAAACCCCATCTCTTGTACAAATACAAAAATTAGCTAGCATGGTTGCACATGACTGTAATCTCAGCTACTTGGAAGGCTGAGGCAGGAGAATCGCTTGAACCAGGGACGCAGAGGTTGCAGTGAGCCGAGATTATGCCACTGCACTCCAGCCTGGGCAACAGAGTGAGACTGTCTCAAGAATAAAAAAAGTTTTGAAATCATATAGTGAATAATAAAGAAGTTGCATGTGCAAAGCAAAATAATCCTATGCTGATTAAACCACTACCTATATCTTTATGTGATTAACTAGAAAAATGTGAGATTAGGAGAGTTAAGAACATTGGTCCAGCCCTATGGAGGATCCCAAAGGACATGATTTTGGAGGAGAATATGAATTTATTAAATCTCACTCATGGTACCCTTAGGAATTGCATGCACACTTTTTCATGAAGCAGGAGGCCTATGCTATCGTTACCAGGGAGTGCTGGGCCACGGTCTCTTAAAAAGCCTGGAAAACATCCGACAGAACAGTGGCTGACACTGCTGGAATACTTGTGTGCACCGCCATGTAATATGTAATAATAAAATGAGACGTCTCTCATTTCTCCCCCTCTCAGGCAGAAACAGAGGTTTGACTCAGTTTTTTATTTGTTTTGATGATTTTTTTTAAAAGTTAATTTTCTTTTAAAAAATAATCTGGCCAGGTGTAGTGGCTCACACCTCTAATCCCAGCACTGGGAGAGGCCAAGGCATGTGGATCACGAGGTCAGGAGTTCAAGACCAGCCTGGTCAACATGGTGAAACCGCATCTCTACTAAAAACACAAAAAATTACCTGGGCGTAGTGGTGGGCACCTGTAATCCCAGCTACTCGGGAGGCTGAGGCAGGAGAATCGCTTGAACCTGAGAGGTGGATGTTGCAGTGAGTCGAGATCGTACCACTGCACTCCAGCCCAGGTGACAGAGTGAGACTCTGTCTCAAAAATAAATCAATCAATAAACTGTGCTCATTTAAAAACTGTTTTCCATTTGTTTTTTAAATGTGATTACAAATTTTGTAAAGGTGGTTCTGCAGGGCTTAGCAGCTTTCCCCAGAAATACTCTCATCTTCACGGGACTCTCCAAAACCTTCAGTGGCAGGTTGGGGAGGAGACTTTTTATTTATTATTTTTACTTTGTTCTTTTTTTTGTTTTATTTTCCTTTCAACTTATTTTGGAATAAGAATTATTATACAGTCTGTATCTGCTCTTTTAGTAGTTGTCCTTTACTTTTTTTATACACATATGTGACCTAAAATCTAAACAGAACTAATATCTCTAACTCATTCCCCCTAAATAGAAGGATCTCAGCAAGATTTTACTGCACTCCTATCTTAACATGTTATTTTGTTCAATGTCTTTTTGCCATCTTATTTTACACTTCCCAAGTTAGCAATTACTTTTTTAAAAATCCATTTAATACAACTGATATTCGCATACACGTTGATTTCTTTGCTCAGCTTTGCTTTCTATGTCCCACTCCTTCCTCGGGAATTCAGTTTCTTTCTCCATAAAGTACTCCTTTTAGTAATTTTCTTTTTCACAAGAGTCCTTTTCTTTCTTCCAAAATGTGTTCTCCTGTGTTTTTCTAATGTTCTTTTTATAAAGATGGGGTTTCATCATGATGGCCAGGCTGGTGTTGAACTCCTGACCTCAGGTGATCCACCCACCTCGGCCTCCCAAAGTGCTAGGATTACAGGTGTGAGCCACCATGCCCGGCCATTTTTCTGATATTTTAAACAGATTTCCAGTGCAGTCTCTACCCTTTTATTGTATTATAAAAGCTGAATTAGTTTGCTAGGTCTGCCATAACAAAGTACTACAGACTGAGTGGGTTAAATAACAGAAATTTATTTTCTCACAGTTCTGGAGGCTGAAAGTCTGAGATCAAAGTGTCAGCAGGATTGGTTTGTTCAGAGGCCTCTCCCCTTGGCTTGTAGATGGCCGTATCTGTTCTTCCGTCTGTGGGTGTCTGTGCCCTAATCTTTCTTTCTTATGAGAACTCTAGTCATATTGGATTAAGACTCAAACATATGGCCGGATGTGGTGGCTCATGCCTGTAATCCAAGCACTTTGGAGGCCAAGGCAGGTGGATCACCTGAGGTCAGGAGTTCAAGACCAGCCTGACCAACGTGGTGAAACCCCGTCTTTATATCAAAAAAATTTTAAATAAATAAAAATAAATAAATAAAAAAGACCCAAACATATGACCTTATTTTACTTTAGTTACCTCTTTGAAGACCTTGTGTACAAATACAGTCACATCTGAGAAACTGGGGGTTAGGACTTCTAAATATAAATTGCCGTGGGGAGGGACAATTTCGCCCGTAACTGTTGTTCATGTTCTAATAATGCTATATTATGCGTCCATTAACTAGTTATATGGAGAATTTTTACCTTTTGTGATTTGAAGTTTTGAACAGTGAACTCATTTTCATCGGGTGTTTAATTTGGGAATTCTGTGTGCTTGGGTAAAAGGTGGGTTCCTATAGAACAGCTTTATCCCAAAGGATCTGCCAGGTGCTGCCACAGTTTCTATGACTCTGCTCAATGTTTGTGATAATTACCAAGCTTGTGATTTCTTGAATCATGTAGGCAATATAAATGCTAACCCCAGACCCTCATGAGGCAGAAGTTTGTGGTTGTAAATGATTAGAGACCTTTTATCCTATCCAAATCACAGCTGATGGCAAGAAAGCTTTTTCTGTTCATCCTTTCATGAACTGTGCATTCCTTAAAGGGTCCAGACTTCAGTGTGGACATCAATTACAACACCTCACCTTGCAGGATGGCCACCCATGGAGCTGTGTAGCACTCAGCTATTCACAAGTAATGCTGAAACCTGTCTGGGGTTATGGAGATCTTCACCTTCCCCAAGATTTTCTACCCCAACTGGGCCATAGCATCAATGTTGCATCCATTCCCTTTTTCTTTTTTTTGCATCAGTGGCTTTCAGCTACTCATTTAAAATGATGTGAGTTAGATGTTATCCCTCATTTTTAGGTATCCGTAATACAAGGATTTTCAAGATATCAATTCCTTCATTGCTGGAATGAAAAGTTAATGGCAAGTTCATTGAGATTGCATTAAATTCATAGATTAATTTAGGTAGAAGCAACAGCCTTATACTAATGAATAGTCCCTCTCAAGCACTGGGTATTTGTTTAGATACTCTTTGTGTTCCTCTATTAGATTTTAAAATTTTTCCTTGTGTGAATTTGTACTTCATTTTATTTTTTATTCATGTTTATTTACCTTTGACTATTATACTTGGAATTTTTATTTTTTCAACTTCTATTAAATGTTTTTTATTTATATAAAGGCTATAATTTCTGTATACTAATTTTGTACCTACTTGTTGGATTCCTTTATTTATGAAAATTTTCCAATTGCCTTTCTTGGCTTTTCCAGGTATACAGTCTTCTCATCCCAAAATTATGATAATTTCACCCCTCTCATCTAATTTTTTATGTCTCCATTTAATTTATCTTGCTGGATTCATGTTTCTTAACAATGGTATGTAATTGTGGGGATAAAGAGAATTATTATATTTTCCCTAACTTAAACAGGAATGTTTCTTGTGTTGTCAAGAAACAAGAATGCTTCTTGTGGTTTCTTGTTAAGCTTCATGTTGGCTAACTTACAAATTAAAGTGATGAACATTTGTACAGGTCTTTAGAATTTAAAAGCACTTTTCTATATATTGTCATGTTTGCATTCTCCCCACCATTTGGTTTTGTGACACTAAAACCAACTTGCTCAATTTTCTTTTAATGACAACTTATTGAAAATTTTACATCATTGACAAAGAAAAATATACTATGTTTAAAAACAAAAGAAAAAGAAAACGAAAGAAAAACAATTTTACATCATTGAATGATGACCTTCAATTGTACCTGCAGGTGGAAGTTTTATCCACTTTTGGTTACCAAATGTAGTGATAACACCTGCCTATTCGCACACTTTCTATTGTTTGTTTTTTACTGAAACTCAAATCTGGTCTTCTTAACTAAGAAGCAAGTGAGAAGAATTTAAGAAGCTGTGTAATGATTTGGAGTACATATATATATATATATATATATATACTGACATATATATGTGTGTATATATATATATATATACTGACATATATACATATAGGTGGAAGCAACAGCCTTATATATTTATGTCAGCATATGTTCATGTCAGTATAAAATATTATGTCAGTATAAACTATATATTTGTCAGTATAAAATACTATTGTCAGTATATATATTATTTCAGTGTATATATGTATACATATATGTATTTGACATAATATATATACACTGACCTAATAATAGTATTATGTATATATATATACACTGATATAGTATTTGATACTGACATAAATATATAATTATATATATTTATAAAGTATGCCATATTTATACAGTATAAATACAGTATATATAGTATACACCTCACCATTGTTATATATAATTATAAATCATATAATTATAATTATATAATGTAATTCTGTTATAAATAATTATATTTTATTATATATAAATAATTATAATTATATCAATCAAAAGACATGTGATCAATATAATTACATAGATAGATATACATATCAGTATATAACTTTAGGGTAATAGCTATTACTTTAAGATGTTTGCATAAAGCACTGCAAAGCCCTGATCTGATCTGTTTATATTTACACAGTTGGTGGCATTCACTAAGGGACACTCTGCAAGATTGTGCAGTTTGTGCATTCCAGAAAGGTTCCCAGATGCAGGGACGAGTACGGGCAAAATCCAGTTGACATTCTACTTGCCAAGCCTCACACCTTGGCAGGGGCATGGCCCACCGAGAGGCCCGTCTTTGTAGCTAAATGTTGCACCTGCAGAGCTGCATTTTCCCAGAAGGGGGCACCTTTTCATCATTCACTTAAAGATTCCATAAGGCTGATGCCACAAGCAATGGATTACACTCACTTCCCTGTAGCATAATTTTATGCATAGCTCAAGGGAGTAATAGCATAACCTCACACTAGTTTTACACTGGGGTTTTGCCCTATCTGGACTTTGTTTTAACAAATGTGATGTCATCTTTTCAGAAGGTTCCCATTATGTAAATCTCAGTTTTGAGACATATGCCATCTTCATCACCATCAAGAGCAAACATCTACTGGACACCTACCAAGCAGGGGTCACTAATACATAGTATATACAAAAAGAGGTGATCACATAACTTAGCATGACTAATTAATAAATTAATTAACTAACCAAAGATATGTGTCATGGCTGGGCTTGTGAACATACACTACTCTGGTCGCAAGTAAACTTTCTAAAAACGCACGTGATAAGGTCACTGGAAACTACAGATTCCCAGCTATTAGCCTTGTAACTCCTTCTGGGGAGTTTGGTATTTCCATGAGAAATGGAGTAAGTAAAACCTCCCTTCAGAGGCAAGCTGTGAATTATAGGAGCAGTACACTGACTCTGGAAAAGCAGATAAATTTCCTGTGCATTGACGCACTGCAAAGGACTCAGCCATTTGTTGCTGTTCCTCCAAGCCCAAAAGAAAGGGAACTGCAGTGTCAGCACTGCTGAATTAAATTATTAAAGGGGGAGGAATCTTATACATCTTCCACTCTGCACTCCTCTTACACAAAGGCACATTGGTGCAGGAATATGCAGTGACCAATTCAGGACCACACTCTTGGTAATGAGATAGTGAAGATTAAAATATTATATGGACCTCTACAAGGGATTCAGGATGCTACTGTTCCTAAGATTTTTCAAGTATTTTCATTCATCTAGCAATGACGTATGAATACTATAAGTATTAATAGTCTCTGAAACATCAACGGCTTGAATAAGAAGCTCATCTTACCGGAAACAATTGCCTGGCTTTAAATTCTGGTTTATATCTTTTCACCAGGAATGGTTAATGAGCTATATAGTTCAGTCTTTAGATCCGATGCTTCTAATTTTGGAATAGTTGACTGTATGAATTTAAAATGCAAAAGTTGGCCAGGCACTGCAATTTACGCCTGTAATCCCATCACTTTTGGGAGGCTGAGGCAGATAGATCACACCTGTAATCTCAGCACTTTGGGAGGCCAAGGCAGGTGGATCACTTGAAGCCAGGAGTTTGAAACCAGCCTGATCAATATAGTGAAACTCTGTCTCCACTAAAAATACAAAAATTAGCTGAGCATGGTGGCACACCTGTAGTCCCAGCTACTTAGGAGGCTGAGGCAGGAGAACTGCTTGAACCTGGTAGGCGGAGGTAGCAGTGAGCTGAGATTGCACCACTGCATTCCAACCTGGGCAACAGAGCAAAACCTCATCTCAAAAAAAAAGAAAAGAAAAGAAAAGAAAATCTAGGGTTTTTCTGGTGGGGAGGGATATGATGAAAATATTCTAAAATTATATTATGGTGATAGCCTCACAAAGATAACTAAGAATAATTTAACTGTACATTTTAAATGAGATAGTGTGGTTGTATATAAATTATATGATAGCAAGGCTATGTAAAAATCATCTTAACATAACTTTTAAACAGCTATTAATATTTAAAAGCTTTTTAAAAGTTTAATGACTTTTACGCAGCTTTGTTATCATATAGTTTATACACAGAATTGACATTTAAAATGACTTTTAAACAGCTTTGTTATCATATGGTTTATACACAGAATTAACATTTAAAATGACTTTTAAAGAGTTTTGTTATGTATAATTTATACATATAATTTTTTAAATAAATTTAAAATTAATTTAATAGATTGCAAACAATATTTTTCTCTTATTTAAATAGAATAGAATAGAAAATATTAGAATGTCTTTACATAGTGTATTAGGATTCTCCAGAGAAACAGAAGCAATAGGATGTATGTGTAGATAGAGAGGTAGCTAGATAGATACGTAGAAACACAGGGAAAGATATTCACATGATTATAGGGGCTGGCAAATCTGAAATCTGCAGGATGGACTAACAGGCTGGAAATTGTGGCAAAAGATGAAGTTAAAGTCTTGAGTCCAAAGACAGTGTAGAGGCAGAATTCCTTCCTTTCCAGGGAACCTCGTCTCTTCAGGCCTTCAACTGATTGGATAAGGCCCACTCATATTATGAAGGTTCATCTGCTTTGCTCAAAGTCAGTGTGATTTAAGTGTTAATCACATCTAAAAAATAGATTCATAGCAACACCTGAACTGATATTTGACCAAACAGTGGCATACCACAGCCTAGCTAGGTTAACACATAAAATTTACCGTCACACAGAGTAAAAATAGCATTTTGGGCAGGGCACGGTGGCTCACACCTGTAATCCCAGAACTTTGGGAGGCCGAGATGGGTGGATCACCTGAGGTCAGGAGTTCGAGACAGCCTGGCCAACATGGTGAAACCCCATCTCTGCTAAAAAAAAATACAAATATTAGCTGGGCATGCTGGCAGACACTTGTAATCTTAGCTACTCGGGAGGCTGAGGCAGGAAAATCGCTTGAACCCGAGAGGTGGAGGTTGCAGAGAGCCGAGATTGCATCACTGCACTCCAGCCTAAGCAATAAGAGTGAAACTCCATTTCCCAAAAAAAATAAAAGCATTTTGTGAAAAGTTTGTTTCCATTTGCATACCCACCTATGCATGAACTGGTTTGTGATTTTAAATGCCTTTGTTTCGATGAGTCATGGGTTAAAAAATACAAAAGCCGGCTGGGCGCTGTAGCTCACGCCTATAATCCCAGCACTTTGGTAGGCCGAGGCGGGCAGATCACCTGAGGTCAGGAGTTCAAGACCAGCCTGACCAATATGGAGAAACTCCATTTTAAAAAAAAAAATACAAAAGCCTCTGCTTTTCATCCTCATATGCAGACGGATGGCTGTACCAAAAACTTTATGAAATAAACAAAACAAACAAAAAGGCTGCTTTAGTACTTTTTGTGAAAGCATACTAAATGAAATTTAATCAAGGTTTTTCTGTTTTCTTTTCTTTTGTTTTTTGCCCCTCACTTAAAAACCTAGTGGAAACAAAGTAGTCTGGAGGTTTCTGGAGCCCTCTCTGGCTCTCTCACCTTTATTACCGTAGACAGCCATATGCTTTTGACTGTCTGATGGCTTGTAACACCAGCCAGGGATAACTAAACCATGTGGAAAACACTTGGTAGGCTGGCATGCGCGTCTTGTAGACATACTGGGATGATTAAGCCAAGCCTCACTGTTTCATTAACGTGCGACCAAGCAATGTATTTGGAGGAGACCGTTTTGGCATGGCAGCTTCAAAGACATAAAAATACTGTGATTTCGTAACCAATCAGATGCATAACTGACAGTCCTGACCTCCCATTGCAAACGCAAGCAGGGCACACAATGAGAGTCTGCGATGGAGTGAGACACAAGAGGTAGACGAAGTTGTCTCCAATACACATTACTTTGTATTTTTGTTTTGTAAAGGACTTTAAAACTGTGTCTTTGAATTTTTTTTAGCACAAAGGATATGGTGAGGTTCTCAGCTGGATTAGAGATGGGATTAGGCTCAGGTATGGGGTAAGGATGTCCATTGGGGTATTTTTTTGGAAAACACAATTTAAATTGTTTTTAAAGATAATTTCAAATGGTCTCATCCAAGTAAGTTGTCTCAGAACATCAGTCTCCTCATGAATGAGATCTAAATTTTACCATCTAAATTCACCCTTCTTCGGTATGTAATGAGTACATACCACCCCTCACTGTAGGCTGACCACTTCCCCTCCCCACTAGAGACCAGTCTAATGATGACTGTAGGAATAGCAAATCTCTCTGCTGAGATTCGGATTATTCCCCGGAGTGAAACTGTCCATCGCGTCTGACCCATCCAGATTCCCAGCAGTGCTGGCAGACAGCACCTCTTGACATAACTCCGTGGGAAGCCAGCCTGGCTGCCTTGTCTTCCTCTTTGTCTGGGTCTGCTGGGCCCCGAGCTCTTTTACCTACTCTAGTGTGGGGAAGTGGTGTTTTGTCCTCTGTACGAGCTGTTTGCTTTTCCTTCTCATCCGAGTCTAACCAATCCCCTGTGCTGGGGCTGGGCCAAGCTAAGCAAGGCTAGGCTGGACTCTCATTGTACCCTCTCTCCTCACTCAAATTTCCCAGGATGGCTCTGCTCTGTGTCTTTTGCTTGTGGTTTCTTCACCCCGCAGCCTTGCAGCTGTGCCTCATCCCACTCCCTGGTGACTAAGCCCAGTTTCCCCTCTTTTTCTTGCTGCCCCATCTTACAATCAGCCTCAAACTGAATTGCAAAGCCACATGGTCTGACTGTAGAGGTGCTACAGGATGCTGACCAAGGTAGATTATAGATAAATGACAAATTGATACATAGAATCAAACACAAGCAGGGAATCCCAGCTACCTATTGCTGAGTAATAGCTACCTCAGTTAAATGCCTTTTCATTGGGACAGTGGTTTAAAAGCAACAACCAATCTCTCACAATTTTGTGGGCTGACTGGGTTTAGCCAGAAAGAATTTCTGCTTCATGTTCTGTCAGCAGGACCTGCAGTCATCGGGAAACTTCACTAAGTTGTACCATCCAAGATGGTGCACACATATGGCTGATAATTTGTCCTGGTTGTCATTTGCAAGCTCAGCTGAGACAGTCAACTGGAGCACCTTGGTTCTCCATGTGCCCTCTCTGTATGGCTTGGGCCTCTCTCAGCATGGCGGCTGGATCCCAGCGGGGCAGTGTACAAGTACAATAAAGCAGGAGGTGGAGAATGTCTTCAAACCCAGTTTCAGAAGTTACACAGCATCACTTCTGCTGCATCCTGTTAGTCAAAACAAGCCACAGGGCCTGCCCAGAGGAGAGAAAGAGACTCTACCTCTTGACAGATTTGTGGCCATCCTTAAGCTTCCACACAGGGACAGGTAAACAGATAAAGAAGAGGTGAACTCAAACATTCCAACTAAAATTGTGAGGAGCTAGGTCATACTTTCTGTGGGTCTTGTTACTTTCCTGCATTTTCTGGTTTTTAACAATAAATAAATTGCTATTTTTAACTTTAGTAAGTATAGCTTATGCATAATCCAAATGCTATAAGTATAGCTTGATGAATTTTAACAAACTGTGCCTATCCATGTCACTAGCATCCACATTAAGAAAGACAGCATTGGCAGCATTTTAGAAATCTTCAATAGCTATGACTTTTGCAAAGAAAAAAGCATTTAATATTTAAAGGGAAGCATCTATCATTAAAAAAAGTTATTTCCTATCTTCTATTCTTTACAACTACAACATATCTTTGACATATATAAAATAACCCTTAACTATTCAGATTATACATTTCAGGGTTCAATTGGCTAATCTCCAACAATTTCCAGCAAATGAATAGAAGTGGGATTTTCCAACAGTGAAATGGCCAGTTTGAATGTCTGGTGAACTGACAGGTCATGTATATCCTTATTGAAGCATTTATCATTGTCAAATGATATTTAATTCTTCAGGTTTATTTTGAAATGAGACATGACTAAATATAAAACCTGGATTTATAGCAAAAGCATCAGGCAGCAATTAGCTTCAGAAACATACCAAAAAAAAAAGAAAACAAAACTGCATATGCACATAGTGTCATTTTGTCAACTTCACATTTTCTGGAGGTAATCACCAGGTTCTGATGAGATAGAAATCACACAGTTACACAGCTCACTGTTAATACAAGTTTGTGTAATATTTTTATTAACTTTTAATGTGCATTTCTATTTTGTAACGGCCGCTGATGAATCATCAAGGACCAAGGCTTGTTTTCACTCTTTAAATCTTGACTTAAATCTCCCTGGTAGCATTCACCTTTCCTGGCCACCTTATATAGAGGTAGCACCATTTCTTCCGGCCTGGCTTGTTTTCTACAGAGCCCTTGTGGTAGCCTGAATAATGGCCTGAAAACATATCCAGATCCTAAGCCCCAGAGCCTGTGAACATCACCCTATATGGAAAAAAAGATATTTGTACATATTAAAGATCTTGTCGGCCAGGCGCAGTGGCTCACGCCTATAATCCCAGCAGTTTGAGAGGCCTATGCGGGCAGATCATGAGATCAGGAGATCTAGACCACCCTGACTAACACGGTGAAACCTCATCTCTACTAAAAATACAAAAAATTAGCCAGGTGTGGTGGCACATGCCTGTAGTCCCAGCTACTCTGGAGGCTGAGGAGAATTGCTTGAACCCAGGAGGCGGAGGTTGCAGTGAGCCGAGATCTCACCACTGCCTTCCAGCCCAAGCAACAGAGCAAGACTTCATCTTAAGAAAAAAGAAAAAAAAAAGATCTTGTCATGCAGACATAATCCTGCCTGCATTATTTTAGTGGGTCCTAAATGTAATCACATGTATCTTTATAAGAGGGAGGCCAAGGGAGGCTTCACACAGAGGAGAAGGAGCTGTGCGATGGAAACAGAGTCAGAGAGAGAAGATGCTATGGCTTTGGCTTTGAAGATGCAAGGCTGGAAAAAAAATGCAGCTCTAGAAACTAGGAGAAGCAAAGCAAAGGGTTCTCCCCAGAAGATCAGGTGGGAAGGTGGCCCTGAGGATGCTTTGACTTTCCCCCATTAACTCGAATTTCAGACTTTTGGCCTCCAGAACTCTAAGAGAATAAATACGCATAGCTTTAAGCAACCTGGTTTACGGTAATGTGTTACAGGGGCACAGGAAATGAATATGGCGCCTGCTACAATCTGAATGCTTGTCTGCTTCCCTGTTTTTATTCTCATCTCCCTTACTAGCCTCTAAGCTCCTGGCGGTGAGACCTTATCTGACTTTTTCACTGCTACCCACAGTTTAGTACTTGGCATGGAGTAAATGTGTACTAAGTGATTCAGCCATAAATAACACTCGAGAGAAGGCTGTTTGGAGAAAGTTCATGAATGCTAAAGGATGGAGAAAGCTTGGCCTGCCACAAAGAAGTGAGGCTGGCATTACAGATAGGGGCTCCGTTATATGCAAATGTGCAGAGATGAGGATGAAGAAGTCATGTGGAGCTGTGGGGACCCAGTGAAGAAACAACCAGATAAGCCCTGAGTTCCCTTGAGAAGAATTGAGACTCTTCCTGGAGGGATGACATGAGGCCAGATTGAGGGAACTTTGAAAATTGAAAGGAAAACAACAAATTGGAATGGAAAGGGATGTGTGAGAGCCGGAAGTGGGACTTGAGGCTGACCGGCTCTGGACTTGTGTGCTTATAGTTTGCCCAGTGAGCAGAATAAGCACCAGCAAAGCATCCTCCCATCCCCCAAACAGAGAAAAGTTTACCCTTGAGGAATTAATGAAGACTTTTACAGTTGGAAAATCTGCTAAGAAACTCTTTTAATTTCAGCATACAATGTATGTTCTGTTTTAAATTTGTGTTGATTTTAGTTGGAATTATCTATAGGTCAGCACAACCGTGACATTTCCAGGACCATAGGCCTCTGAAGGATTGAGATTATAAGCCTTTGGGGCTGCAGGATGGGCCAAAAGCCTGATTCACCTCTGGTCGGGGCCATGTCCTGATGCTGCCAGGGTGGCTCAGTTCTAGGGGAACATATTCATTCTGCAGCGCACAGATCAGCAAATTCATTGGCTTAACCTCCTTCCATAGTGCTGCTCCCATAGTCTTACTTTGTATAACTACCTGATGACTTATATCCTTATTAAAAGCTTGATAAAATGGCAATCAATTAGCAAACTCATTCATTAGGATCCTTCTCTGTGGTTTTGTTGTAATGGATACTCATTTTTCATAATGTGATGTCCTGGTACTCCTGAAAACTGCTGTCCTGTGAAACTGCCAATTCAGCAGGAACCCAGGCTATGGAACAAGAGTGTACAAATCACACATGCTTATAACAATCCATCACATCACTTGTGGGAGGCAGATAAATGGCTCCCTGGGGGGTGTTGTGCTAGTTTTCTATAGCTGCTATAGCAAATTACCACAAACCCAGTGGCTTAAAACAGAAATTTATTCTCTCATAGGCCTAGAATTCAGAAGTCCATAATCAGCATCACTGGGCTAAAATCAAGGTGTTGGTAGGGCCATGTGCCCTCTGGATGCTCTGAGGGACAAACTGTTTCTTGCCTCTTCCAGCTTCTGGTGGCCACTGGCATTCTTTGGCTTGTGGCCACATCATTCTAGTCTCTGTCTCTATGGTCCACTGCCTTCTGCTCGTCTATCTGAAATGTCCCTCTTATGACTGCACTTAGGGCTTTTGATTGCATTTAGGGCTCATCCAGATAACTCAGGCTAGTCTCCCTTTCTTGAGCCCTCTAACTAATTGCTTCTGCAAAATCTTTGCCCTATAAGGTAGCACAGGTTCCAGGTATTGAGACATGCACATCATTTGGCGGGGGGGACTATTGTTCAGCCCCCAACAGATGTCTATGTGCTAAGCACCGAAACCTCTGCATATGTGATTAAGGTTACAGCTCTTGAAATGAACAGAGTAGCCTGGATTATCCAGATGTACCCAATCTCATCACATAAGCCCTTAAAAGAAAAAAACACTTTCCTGTCTGTGGTCAAAGAGAGCCCAGAGAAAGACACAGGAGGGGTGTGAAGCAGGAGAGACTTAATCTATCATTGCTGACTTTGAAGGTAGAAGAGAGGGTTGGGACGAGCCCAGGAATGCAGGCAGCCTCTAGAAACTGGGAATGGCCCTCAGCTGACAGTTAGCAAGGAAATGGGGACCTCAGTCTTATAACCAAAAAGAATTGAATTCAGCCAACAACCTAAATGAGCCAGGAAACAGATTCTCCTCTAGAGCCTCCAGAAAGGAGCATAGCCATGCTGACATCTTGATTTCAGCCCAATGAGACTCATGTCAGAGTTCTGAGCTATGAATCTGCATTGAATCTGCAGCTATGAATCTGCATTGGGTCATGATTGGCTCCTAGCAATAGAAAATTAATATAGCACTGTAAACAGTGGACTTAATAAACAGAGGAGGTCTCAGGTTCAGTAAAGTTTTTGGTATCAAATAACAGGCATATAGATATACTCAAAATTAATAAATGTTGATGTTCTGGTCTCTGATTAGAAAAAATACCATGATAGATTTTTGGTTTAATGAATGTTGACATTTCTGAATGTGTTAATGTATGTGTGTTATGTAGAGAGATGCTGGAAAATGCTTTTTCAGCTTAAAAAAACATAGAAAAACTTAAGAAGAGCAGCTTGTGAAACCATCAGCTCCCCTCTGCTTTATCCCCTGTCCCTTGTGAGTATGGATATATGTGATTATACATATGTCATTGAACATGGGCAGCAAAGGTAATTAACACACATAAACACACATGCATGAAGAAGAAGCTCAACATATTGATCAAGGAAGTGAGTTTGTTACAGGAAAGGGGTCCCAACCCAGACCCTAAGAGAGAATTCTTGGATCTCACACAAGAAAAAATTCAGGGAGAGTCCGTAGAGTAAAGTGAAAGCAAGTTTATTAAGAAAGTAGAGGAGTAAGCCGGGCACAGTGGCTCACGCCTGTAATCCCAGCACTTTGGGAGCCTGAGGCAGGCAGATCGCTTGAGGTCAGGAGTTCAAGACCAGCCTAGCCAACAGGGTGAAACTCCGTTTCTACTAAAAATAGAAAAATTAGTGGGGCATGGTGGTGGGTGCTTGTAATCCCAGCTACTTGGGAGAGTGAGTCAGGAGAATCGCTTGAACCCAGGAGACGGAGGTTACAGTAAGCCAAGATTGCGCCATTGCACTCCAGCCTGGGCAACAAGAGCAACTCAGTTTCAAGAAATAAATAAATAAATAAATAAATATTATCTCAGTGTGGTGGCATGTGCCTGTAGTGCCAGCTACTTGGGAAGCTAAGGTAGGAGGATCACTTGAGCCCAGGAGGTCAAGGCTGCAGTGACTCATGATTGCACCACCGCACTCCAACCCGGGTGACAGAGTGAGACCCTGTCTCAAAACAACAACAAAATGAAGACATCTCCTTAGAAGAGATAGCCTCCCCTTACGTACATAACAAAAGTATCAAAGGCTCATAAAACCTCAAACGATACAGAATTGAATTGAGTGAAGTAAACAATGAAAGTTCCTATTCTCCCCTGCCTGATGCCGTTTTTAAAAAGATCCCTGAAGAGTTTGGTATGTCCCCTCTTCCAGACAAGGACTTTTTGTATTTGTGAATTTGGGCCAGCTTTAAAAATAGAATCCCCAGATAGCTTTCCAGATGAGGTGATTTATGCGATTAGGAAAAACCTCTTTCCAATGTGCCATCTCCCCAAATAATTTTCTCATTATGCCATTTTATGGCTGAAATCCCATCATTAACAATTCATTTCTTTGACCTAATGATTTGTCCCTTCTTAAGATGCAAATACCGCTTATAAGACTAACTCTTTAAGCCCTAACGCTCCTGTAAGAATGAGTTTATTTAAACGGAGTCATTTCTTCTTTCTCCTTTATCTCATCATTTGTTTGTTTCCTTCCTTTTGTCCATCACCAATAAACTGTCCATCTGAGTCCCATTAGGACAAGGACGACATTTATCCGCGAGGTCTTTATGAACGGGACAGCCTTATTCACTGTCCAGTTCCTGGTATGGAGTGACACAGGATGAACTCAATATGTATTTGATTGGCTGCAAGACCTTGAGCTAATGGACTCAGACATGAGGCGGGAGGGTGCTGAGACCTAATGGAAGGCAGAAGAAGTGTGGTGTGAGCACGCGAGGCTGCCCCCGGTGGCTTTTCAGCTGCTGTGCACTGCCGAGGCTTAGACGGCTTCTTTCCTTACGGTGCCTGCTTCAGTGGAAGTCTGTACCGGCTGTTAAATACTTTGAATATCACCCCTGGCACCATGATTAAACTTTACTGACCTCATAGTTCTCTTCATGATCTACCCTGTGAATCAAAACTTTAGAACTGATTTTTTTTTTATGTTTGAGAAGATGGAAAATCAAAGCAAGAGAGGAGTGTCTGAGTTTTTTTGTTTTTGTTTTGTGTCCCCAAAGTTGTTTTATTCTCCCTTTTTCTTTTTAACGGCTGTATAAACATTTAGTCAACAGAAAAAGCCATGGGAACAGGGTGTGGGGAAAGGATCATACGCAAAGGAATCTGCTGTTTATAGAAATATTTACAGAAAGCCAGCAGTGTTATTCCAGGTGTGTACTGCAGATTCACTGGCCCTGTTGACACCTCCCCAGTGACACTTAATTCATTTATTCAGCATTAGGATTGCAAAGACCCCAGAACAGGAGAAAGGGAAACTGGCTCAATAGAGCTCTTACCTATGCTTTGTGATGAATAGCAACAGTTACCACAGTTTATAATATATATATATATATGTGTGTTTTTTTTTTTTTTTTTTTGAGACAGAGTCTCACTCTCTCACCAGGCTGGAGTGCAGTGGCATGATCTTGGCTCACTGCAACCTCTGACTCCCTGGTTCAAGTGATTCTCTTGCCTCAGCCTCCCAAGTAGCTGGGATTACAGGTGTGTGCCACCACACCTGGCTAATGTTTGTATTTTTAGTAGAGATGGGGTTTCCTCTGTCCTTGGATCATTGGCAAGTTCTAAAGGCATATCTCACCACACCCAGCCTATATTTCTTTATTTCTTTGATGGCTTAGGTAATGCCTGTCCTCTCTGCCAGCCTAAAGCTCCATCTGAAGGAGAGCTTGTCTGCTTCTGTTTGTCACAAAGAGCCTAGCTCCCAACACAGTGTCTGGCACATAGCATGTGCTCAACAAATATTTATAGCATGAAAGAATACATGTTATCTCATTTAGTTAGAATAGGCTGTTCTAATGGTATAAATGAATTTTTAAAAAAATTCTCGGGCTGGGCGTGGTGGCTCACGCCTGTAATCCAAGCACTTTGGAGGCCAAAGCAGGCAGATCACCTGAGGTCAGGAGTTCAAAACCAGCCTGACCAACATGGTGAAACCCCGTCTTAAAAAAAAAAAATTATCTGCTTGGCCAGGCACAGTGGCTCATACCTGTAATCCCAGGACTTCGGGAGGCTGAGGTGGGAGGATTGCTGGAGGCCAGGAGTTTGAGACCAGCCTGGGCAACATAGCAACACATTGACTCCACAAAAAAATTTTTTTAAATTACCCTGGTGTGGTGTCACACGCCTGTAGTCCCAGCTACAGGAGGCTGAGGCAGGAGGATCCTTTGAGCCCAGGAGTTTGAGACTGTAGTATGCCATGACCATAACACTGCACTCCAGCCTAGGTCACAGAGCCAGACCCTCACTCTAAAAATGAAACCAAAAAAAATCTGCTTATTAGCTTGAAATTGGACTGTTAATTTATATTTTTAGTAGCTTTCTATCAAAGCTTTTAGCCTTTTTCACACTTTTTGATAAAATGAAATTTCTTTTCATAGATGATTTAGCTTTCTTCATGAATGGAGTCAACTGTATATAATAAGTGACTATCATAACAGAATCAGTAGGAAAAGATTGACCCTTACTATTCCCTTTATGAGAAAGCAGCAAAAAATTAAACTGAAGTGGTCTAGTTTTTATTTGTTATATCATCATCATCATCATCATCTTTAATTGAGCTGTCCCTTTTGCAATTTAATGAAAATGGATCTTTGTAAGCACTGAGGCTGAAATGCTTTCATATCAAGGAAATAACTTTCTCTATCCTAAATCACACTCTCTGCACACAATGAGGATAAGAGGAGAACTGAGTTTTTATGGAACAGGATTGCATGGGACACCCAAGGGAACAAGGCTCTGAAGGACTCAAAAATTTGTTGGGATGAGGTTAGTATGAGGCTAAAAGAAGAGGTGCTAGAATAGGTTCAGAAGAAGCGCTTACAGAGTCATCAAAACAGGGCGGTTGTTGATACCCGCTGCAGTACGTCTACTACCTATAGCACTGTCAGGGATAATGTGTTTTCTGTCTAAAACCTCATACTCCTCACATCATGAGGCATAAAGCCAGAGTTATTCTTAGACATTCCTTCCTGGCAGAAAGCAAGGAGGTCCCGGGGTTGCTATGCATCTCTGACAAACCTATCTAGAATAGCATGTACGCCCTTGATCCTCAGGTCTTAACATGGATAGAGGAGGAAAGGTGACTATAATGAATCACTGATTCTCGAAGGATCAAAAGGCAGGATGAAGTAGACTAAGTCTCACAGAGCTTGGTAAATGAGAAACACATAAGAAGATGCTGGAGGAAGAGGTAAATTGTTAGAAGCAAAATATGAAAAGACAAAAAGCATGTTCTTAAGGAGGAGTTTGGTGTGGCCAATTTTCAGAGCTTGCTGATGAGCCAAGGACAGAGGAATATCTGGGAGGGAAGCATCTGAGAATCCATGATGCTGACTTTCAGGCTGGTCATGGTATATGTTTTGTGTAGTACCTGCTTCTGCAGATGCTCTCTCGGAAACTTTAATACGTTGCAGGTATTTCATTCCAGAGAATGAAAGTGATATGTGTTAGGTCGAAATCTATAATGAACACAGGAGTAGCAAAGATGAAACTTGGGTAAGGATGTGTTGATAAGACAGTGGATGTCATTTCATATGTGATGGGCTCTGCAAGACCAGCAGGGAGTGTAGGGATTCCAGAAAGCATTAATCATTATGGCATGCACTTTCACAACACACACTCTTGCAAGTACTCTATGTAACGTTTATTGTGCCTTCTACTTTGCATCTGTTACCTCATCTGATTGTCACAATAATCCTATGAAATAGATACCGTTATCTACTTAAATCAGGCTGGTGTTCAGTACGTAGGAAATTGAAAGACAGGAGAAGAAAGAAGCCTCATGATTCTTTAATGCCAGCAAGGAGCATGCTGGCCACCTATATATTATTCATGGTGAAAGGGAATTTTGAGGGGGAAAAATAAAGTGACCTAGAAGAGCAAACCATGTTGCTTCTTATTTTCACAGCTGCTTCTCTATTTGGAAATAACACTTATATCATTTCCTCTTTGATAACTACAAAGAATTTGCCAGCTGCCATAAAGACGGCTGCATGAAGCAGATTCTTAGCAGTGTAGGATGAGCCTGTCCATAGGAATGTGAACTTGGATATTGAGTGAATCTAATGGGATGAAGGTGGAAGACTCTGATGTGTTGAAATTATATTATCATGTCTAATAATTTTGGAGTCATTTTAGGAAATAGAAAGCGAGTAGATTCTGGATAGTAAAATAGTCTGAATGTTTGTGTCTGTACAACAATTTATATATTGAAATGCTAATCCCAATGTAATGATATCTGGTGATAAGTGGGGCCTCAGAGTGGGTAAGGGTAATTAGGTCATGAGGGCAGGACCATCATGAATGGGATAGATCCCTTCTGCTTCTTTTTTTTTTTTTTTGAGACAGAGTCTCACACTGTTGCGTTGCTCAAGCTGGAGTGCAATGGGACGATCTCAGCTCACTGCAACCTCCACCTCCCGGGTTCACGTGACTCTCCTGCCTCAGCCTCCCAAATAGCTGGGATTACAGGTGCACACCACCACACCCGGCTAATTTTTTGTATTTTTAATAGAGATGGGGTTTCACTATGTTGGCCAGACTGGTCTTGAACTCCTGACCTGTGACCCGCCCTCCTGATCCATCCGCCTTGGCCTCCCAAAGTGCTGAAATTCCAGGCGTGAGCCACCATGCCCAGCCAGGATAGTTCCCTTCTAAGAAGAGGCAAGAGAGCTAGCTAGCTCTTTCCATCATATGAGGATACAATGAGAATATAGCCATCTACAAACCAGGCCCTCACCAGACACCAGGTCTCCCAACTCTTTGATTTTGTACTTGCTAGCCTCCAGAACTGTGAGAAACAATGTCGTGTAAGCCACTCAGTCTGTGGTAATTTGTTATAGCAGCCAGAATTGACCTAAGATGGATGGGCAATTGGGAATTCCCATAGCAGAACAAGTGGATACAACAAAAATCATGACAGTGGTACATTAATGACTTAGAGTTTGGAAAAATTACTGTGAAGGAATCAAATGTTCATAAATATAACACTAGAAGGAAATGAGGAAGAGGAAATCCCTGAGTAGAGCTTATCAGAGCTTGGAGGTTTACTTTGGCAGATGCACCTTTATTCAGGTCAACTGATCTCAGCAAGCATTTATGATAGTATTGTAGACACTGGCTAAATGGTTAAGTAGTAAAGGGCTATAATCCAGTGTCAGAAATGAGTTACATGGGTCAGTGAATCCCAAAGCTGGCTGAACATCAGAGTTCTCAAAAGAGGTTGTATAACTATAGCTGTGCAGTCTCAATTCGTGGATAGCAAGATTCAGTGAATCAGCGAATTAATAATCTATTTGTAACAAATACCCAGTGATAAAAGGCAGGGAATCCAAGGAGACTGGTCTTTGGGAGTCACGGGTAGAAAATGAGTGGTAAATACATTATGATAGTAGTGATGGTAACTGATGCTTGTTATGGATATGCTCAAACAATAGTATACAGAAGACTTACCCAGGCCCCTCCCTATAGATGGAGGCTGAGGCAGGAGAATTGCTTGAATCCAGGAGGCAGAGGTTGTAGTGAGCTGAGATCGCACCACTGCACTCTAGCCTGGCACCTGGTGACAGAGTGAGACTGTCTCAAAAAAAGAAAAAGAAAAAAGATTTATGTCCTTATTACTAGATTGCATCCTTGCTGCCAGGAAGTCAGAGGGGAAAAGATGACTATTCCCAGTGGGGGCAGGTTTTATGAAGGAGTTTAAAGTCAAGCAGGATAAGTGGTCTTTGGAATTTGTTTATCACTTGGTCCTTGGAACATAGTTTTACAATTTCTCTAAAATCAATTCTTGTTTGTTTTTGTTTGGTTGCTTAGTTGTAAAGCTTTGATAGATCGAACTGAAAGCAAGCATACTGATCAATATAGTAAATGCTCTTATGGTGTCTGACATTACTGACATTACTGAGTAGCCATAATGCCGGGCCATGAGTTTAGGAAATGTTAGTGTGATGTGTTGACACCAGACACTCCCTACATTTTAACATTTTCTTCCTTCAAAGAACTTTTGGCTTTTTTGAAGGAAAAATAAAATGAGGAAGTAAACAAGGAAACCCACAAACACACCCCACCTTTTGGCCTTTGAAAACAAAACACAGGATGTTGAAACATGTTTTTTTTCCCCAAAGAGCTTGCTCTTTTTGAATTTAGCAATAATCTTATCTGCTTTCCAAAATATAGCTTTTTTAAAAAAAAAATTGTCAATTTCTGTGTATCGGCATCCATTTAAAGGGCATGTTTCCTCATGTTAAGGAAGCAAAGGCTGTAAGTCAAAGATAACTTGTTTACCAAATAGGGACTTTAACTGAAATGGCCCTGTGGAGTTAATGAAAGTAAAATAGCTTTCCTCACCACATTGAAAGGAGTCTAATTTAATTATCTGTGAGCGTCCCAGATTAGAAGCAGCCTTTCAACCATTTCTGGAAGGTGAGTATGGACCACTCGCAACTAATGAAGGGCAATGGGAATTGGAGCCGTGGGTGGGCAAAGAAGGTCCACTAGCGAGCACATCGATCCCGGGCCTCTGAGCTCTTTCAACAGCGATGCTTAAACAGTTTACAGTATTCACTGGGGGAGGGGAGGTCTAAGGCAAAGTCGACTGACTGGGTGTGACTTTAGTTGCTCAGAGTTCAGCAGGAATCTGTTGAACACCACTGTATTCCAGGCATTCCACAGGGGCCAAAGATATATAAAGTATGGAGCCATGATACACAGAGGACAGGCATCCTACACAAGATGAGAATTTCCAGAGGCTGAGTTTTCAAAACTAGAAGGAATTAGTAAAGGAGTGGGGAATGGGTAGTGTGTTGGGGCCAGAGGATTATTGTGGAGATCTTTATAATTTGTGAGAGCTGTGCCTCACGAATTTGAAAGGTACAGAACTCTTGAAGCTGCCATACACAATTTTCCTCCCATAAAACATCAGTTTTCATTTATTTATTTGTTTTGTTTTGTTTTTGAGACAGAGTCTTGCTCTGTTGCCCAGCCTAGAGTGGGGTAGAGTGATTTCGGCTCACTGCAACCTCCGCCTCCTGGGTTCAAGTGATTCTCCCGCCTCAACCTCCCGAGTAGCTGGGATTACAGGCACGCACTACCACGCCCGGCTAATTTTTGCATTTTAGTAGAGGCAGGGTTTCACCATGTTGGCCAGGCTGGTCTCCAACTCCTGACCTCAGGTTATCCACCTGCCTCGGCCTCCCAAATTGCTGGGATTATAGGTGTGAGCCACCATACCCAGCCATACAAGGATTCTTAAAACTTACATAAAGGAAAAGAAAAAAACAATAACGAACCTCCAGTTTCAACAATTGTTACTATTTTGTCTACCTTGTTTTCCCCATCTGCCCATTTTTAGAAGGGACAAGGGAGGGATTTTAAATCAAATTCTGGACTTCCTGTCATTTCACTCCACACATAATTTTTCAACTTAAATTCATTGCCAACTGAGGTAAGCAGAATAACATTCCCCACAAGGACATCCGTGTCCTAACCCCCAGAACCCGTGACTGTGTTGACTCACCTGGAAAAAGGAGCTCTGTAGATGCAATGAAGTTTAGGATCTTGAGACGGAGAGAGGATCCTGGATCATTCAGGTGGGCCCAGTGTCATCACAAGTGTCCTTATAAAAGGGAAGGAGGAGGGTCAGAAGCAAGAGAAGGTGATGTGGTGACGGAAACAGCGGGAGAAAAGGTAATATGATGCAGAGCCCATGAGCCAAGGGATGTGGTGGACCCAGAAGCAAGAACAGGCAAGTGAGTGGCTCCTCCCCAGAGCCCACAGAAGGAACCAGCCCGGCCGACACCAGGATTTTAGGACGTCTGACTTCCATCACTATAGGATAGCAAATACCACCAAGTTTGTGGAAACTTCTACAGCGCCAGTAGGAAACAAATATACTAGCTTTTAAACATAGGGAAAGTTTACCTAAAAATGTTCAGATTCCTGGCTTCTCCTGAAATACTGGAAGATTTGGCAATGCCATGCCCACAATCATTCCTGGTAATAATTGGCTAATTCCTGAAAAGAGGTTATCTCGTAAGTGAAATGGAGGTTATTTATCTTTGTATACCTGGTCCTCTGTGAGTATCTGAATTTATGACTCCTTCTCTAGAAGGTTCTGTGGTTAATGTAGCTAGTGTAACATTGCTGAAGGGATGTGTTTCCTATCCAATGTTTTCTATCCCATGAGCTGGAAAGGTCAAGAGCCACTTAACTTCCTAGTAGCACAAATATCTCGAAAAGTTTGGTAATTACAAATGCTGTGTCATAGCCTAAGACTGGTAGTTACTCAAATGCTGTTTCATAGCCTAATGTGTTCATGTTATATGTTGTTAAACATATGACATGTTTGATTTTAAACTGCACAGTATATTACATTGGACTTCATTATTTTAGAACTTGCAAACATCTGCACTGGGGTGAGCAAAAAACACCCGCAAAAAACAGGATTTGCTAAAATAACAGAATCACGCAAACTGAATTGATAGAATGGTGGTAATGTTTCACCTCCCTTAGAGAACAGACTGTGTTTCATTTACTAGCCCTTCAATTGTGCAATAAAGAGTAAACATAAGGGACCGATTCTGCCCCAGCTACTTGTTATAAATAGAAAGGTCTCTTACTGGAACAACACATTAAGGGTTATGACTCCTTTCCACTTTAGTCTTGAGTTACTTTAATCAGATGTGAGGCTTGGGGAATAGAGAGCTTTGATTATTAAGAGGGGAATTTAGGAATTTGAACCAATGTATTGACATCTGGCCTGAGAGAAACCTCACCTGCCAGGAGGCAGGAAAGAACGACAGAAGGGCCCCAAAGAAAAGCCTGGCCTGCTGCACAGCTGCATTGAGCTGGGCCCATGCACTCCAGCTGGCAGGAGACAGTCCAGCTGAGATCCCAACATGAGCCATGTAAGTGGCTTTATAATTCTAGCTGCCTGTGCTTGGCCAGTATATAACCTCTCAGAAGCACAGTTTCTTCTTCCATAAATGGGGATAATAATACATACCTCAAAGTGTTGCTGAAACGATTAAGAGTGGTGAACTACAGTGTAGTGCTCAAATGCCCTTTCTTTTTGAGACAGAGTCTCACTCCATCGCCAGGCTGGAGTGCAGTGGTGCAATCTCGGCTCACTGCAACCTCTGCCTCCTGGGTTCAAGGGATTCTTCCACCTCGGCCTCCCGAGTAGCTGGGACCACAGGCGCATGCCACCAGGCCAGGCTAATTTTTTTGTATTTTTAGTAAAAACTGGATTTCACCGTGTTGGCCAGGATGGTCTCGATCTATTGACCTCGTGATCCACCCACCTCGGCCTCCCAAAGTGCTGGGATTACAGGCGTGAGCCACAGCGCCCGTCCTCAAATGTACTTTGCTGCCATAACAAAGTACCATCAACTGGGTGGCTTACACTACAGAAATGGACAGTCTCACAGTTCTGGAGGCTAGAATTCTGAGATTAAGGTCTCAGCTGGGTTGGTTGCTTCAGACGACTGTAAGGAAGAATGTGTTCTATGCCTGTCTCCTAGCTTCAGGTCACCACCAGATTGCTGACAATCTCTGGCATTCCTTAGCTTGGAAACATATCACCCTGGTCTCTTCCTTCATGCTCATGTGGCCTCTTCCCTGTGTACATGTCTGCGTACACATGTCCCCTTTTATTAGCACACCAGTCATGTTGGGTTAGGGGCTAGACCTATTCCAGTATGACCTCATCCCAATTTAACTTATGACATCTGCAATGACCCTATTTCCAGGTAAGGTGACATTCTGAGGTACTGGGGTCAGGACTTCAACATATGAATTTGGAGGAACGCAATTTAACTCAATACTACTCATCAGAATAGACTCTCATGCATGTTCTCTCCCTCAGTCTTTTCCTCTCTTGATAGAGAGAATTCTTTTCCTGACATGTAGATTTTTAAATTATCAGCTTTAAAAGACTCAAAATCAAATATGTTTTCTCTAAACTTTTCTCTCCTAACTGCTCCTTCTAACTTACTACATATTTTTTTCTTTTTGAGATGGAATTTTACTCTGTCGCCCAGGCTGGAGTACAGTGGTGCAATTTTGGCTCACTGCAACCTCCACCTCCTGGGTTCAAGCAATTCTCCTGCCTAAGCCTCCTGAGTAGCTGGGACTACAGGCACCCACAACTGTGCCTGACTAATTTTTGTATTTTTAGTAGAGATGGGGTTTCACAGTGTTGGCCAGTGTGGGGGACCGGCACATCTGCCGAGAGGCTCCCGGCCTGCAGGAGGCCTCACCCCAACTTGGAGATGTTCACTACCTGGAGGAGAGAGTGCGCGGAAGAAAAGGCAGATAGACAGTGGGGTCTGGAGGACTACTCAGGCAATGTCAGAATGGCATGCCAGAATAGCAAGTTTATTGTGTGTATAAGTCTGATTATATATCTTTTAGTTCTTCCTTGATGACGTAAACTACATTGTAACATTAAACAGTAAAAGCAGAAACAGAAATCAATGGCATGAGAACTGAACAGTAAAAGCAGTAACAGATATCAATAGCTACATTGTGACATTGTTACTTATTACAAAGTAAAGAAGGGAACATGTAGCACAGCTTGACTCACTTGGGGTCCCCACTCAAGGT
>CAUYLG010029206.1:0-34423 GCA_963573385.1 Cacajao melanocephalus
AAAGAGAGAAGAATCAAATAGATGCAATAAAAAATGATAGAGGGGACATCACTACCAATTCCACAGAAATTCAAAATGCCTTCTGCCATGATTCTAAGTTTCCCCCGGCCTCCTCAGCCATATGGAACTGTGATTCTATTATACCTCTTTCCTTTAAAAATTACCCAGTCTTCGGTATTTATTTACAGCATTGTGAAATGGATTAATACAGATGGCTAAGATTTAAAAAGTGAGATAACAAGTGTTGATAAGAATGTGGAGAAAACAGAAAATGTATATACTGATGGAGGAAGCACAAAATGGTCCAGTTGTTTTGGAAACAGTCTAGCAGTGTCTCAAATTATTAAATTGGACAATATCATATGGCAACACAATTTTATCCCTAACGCAAGAGAAAGAAAAAGTATGTCCACACAGAAATTTTCACCTAAATGTTTATAGCAGCATACAGTGGAAATATTCCAAATGCCCATCAAAGGACAAATGGATAAATGGATATTTACAGCAGCATACAGTGGAAATATTCCAAATGCCCATCAAAGAACAAATGGATAAACAAACTTTTATATTTGTATAATAAAATATTATTAATGATAAAAAATTAATGAAGTACTAATACATGCTACAAGATAGATAAGCATTTAAATCACGTTCTAAGTTAAAAAAAAAAAGATCACAAACGACCACTTGAACAATGAGTTTATTCATATGAAAGCCTTGAATAGGAAAATCTATAGTTACAGAATGTAGATTGGTAGGAATAGGAAATATAGTAACTAAATGATACAGAGTTGATGAACATGTTTTAAAATTGTGATGATATGTGTATCTGTGAACATCCAAAGAAACATTGAATTGTACACTTTAAATGAGTAAATTATGATATGCTAATTATATCTCAATCAAGCAGTAAAAAAAATAAAAAACAAAGATCTTAACCTACTTTTGCTGGCTTTGAAGATCCTTGAGCCAAGGATTCTGAGTGGAACTAAATGGTGGAAAACCCAAGGAAATAGATGCTTGTGCTACTAGAGACCTGAAGCAACCTTGCCACTGTCTTGATTTTAGCCCAGTGAGACCGATTTTGGATTTCTGACTTACAGAATTGTAAGATAATGAGTTTGTCTTGCACTAAACCTTTATGTCTGTGACTCAAACAAGCAACAAAAATCAAGACACTCAACATTGGCAACATGACTATATTTGTAGCCAGTAAGTTGACAAAAGTTTCAATAAATTCACACACAATGGATTCTCTCAGTGGATAGAAAAATGCTTTACCAAAATAATAGGTAAAGAATGGTATTCAGGTAAATGTTCTACAAGTGTCATCATTTCTGGATAACATAAATGGTATAAGCAATGGTGACAAGAATATTTGCCTCATCTTAGGGATCAAAACCAATATTAATTGATGTCATCTTCATGGGTTAAGTACAATCAATAAATAATGCATTTATGCCTTGTTTTCATGTCTAACTTACTGATTTACCAAAATAAATATTTGTTTTTATTCTATTTAAAATTTTATTTAAAAAGATGTTTCAAGTAGTTATTTTATTAATCTAAGTTGTAAAACTTTTGTCAATTTCTTTTTCATTGCCAATTAATGAAAACTAAAAAAGCTAATCCATCCTAAGATATTTTTTCTCTTGCATGAAGTTTTATTTGAAATAATACAATATCATATTAATAGTCACAAAGTTGAAACCATTTGGCTAATCTATTGGATTTCATTAAATAAAAGTAAATATTTAAAAATTAATACTAAAACTTAAGTATGATTCTTCAGGATGTATATCAGAAAAATGTTTTACCAGAATAATTACAAAGTATAATGCTTTTATTTAATAAGCATTTGTCTTCTTCAATTTTAAAATGTATTCTGTAACCTTTTACAACAGAATAATAAAGAAAATCTCACTACTACTCATTTCTTGTTTGTGTGAAAACATTATGATGAACTTTATATTTTGTGCAGAGAGGTTTGGCAGGTCAAATTAAAAACTGTTCTTTAAAAGCAGATTCTGATAACTGGGTAGTGGAGATGGAATATTATATTTTGCATACTACTTTAATATTGCTTTGAAAAGAATGAACTGGTAATCTTTGTCAATCGATAGCATCATAGTGTAACAAAAAATACCTTGGATTTTCTATATTACCTTCCAACATGAAAAAGCTATTATTCATTTTGAAGTGTTTCTAAATTGCTTTTTAGGTTTTGATCTGCTGTGTGCAAGTTAATTCCCAGATAACAACTCTGAAAAGTTTCCCAAAGTACTTTTGTAACAAAGTAATAAAGAGCATATGAGGAAGATTTATGATGCTTTAGAAATATGGATTTCTACATACAGAAACTTAAAGAATAGATTGCAGAATATAGTAAATTTGTTTAGGTTTTTAATTTGTGACATTTTGAAATGACATCTCTTTGAATACAGTGTTATTATACCTATGACCTCCTTTTATATAGTGAATTAGTTTGAGTGTGCAATCACTTTGTTCCTTTCCGTGGTAATTAGGATTATTCAGACTGAGTCTTTATCATCCACATTTCTTTCAGGCTATCTTTGTTTTTTCCTAGCTTGAGTTCGTGCTGTACCTGAGGGGCTGACAACAGCTGCTAAGGGTCTAGAGGCAATCCACCATGGGCCGAGATTCCATACAGGTTGCCAACTCTTCCAAAAATGCAAGGCTCTGGCTGCTCATTATCTGGGATATTTTTCAGAGTTGCGTTTACAATGGACAATTTTGTGGAATACATTTGTGTTTTTTGAGGAATAAGTTTATGTCTTCCCCTAGATGGAAAGCTCATGGTAAAAGCAGTGAGTCCTCCAAATACAGTGTTTCTCTCCTGTAATAAAACCTACTGCTTTTAGAGCCTTCTTTTATGGGCCCCTTTAAGTAACTTCTGTCGGAATTAAAATTGGAATAAAGGAAACTGACACAAGCAATATGAAGACACGGCCATTGCTTTTTTCATGATTAATAAAGTCATTTGTCTCTAGTCCTTAGTCTAGTGTCTTCTGCTAGCAGCCATGCAGTAGCTACAGTTGTCTTATTAACCTGTAAGTAAAGTATTCGACTATTCACAATGTTTATTTTAAGAAGGAGTTTCAATATAATGTTCTACTGCTTCAATACTGGGACCCAAAGCAAAATAATAATAATAAGAAGAAAAGAATGGAATTTAAGCACCTAAGAATATACTTGACAGAAATATACCTTTGCTATCCCAATGATGCCTATGTTTTGTGTGATTATTTTTCATTTCTACCCAATTTTGTTATACTTTTACTTTGTCGTTGTGGATACAGGAGCCACTGGGAAAACTGGAGACTAACTAAAGTTCGCTTCCTTGATAGAAGACTCTGATTCTTGTTTCACAAGCTTTGCAAAGTTTATGGACAATCTCAATTTCTTTCACTTCATATACAATTGACATGAACAATTTAAAAATTTGTATTAGGCCCAGTGATTTTTGCTTTCCCACAGACTGCAGATGAGTCCCACACTCTTGAATCAGAAAGCCCAGAATTGTAGAACCCATTGGTCTTACATCATTTTTTATTAAGATGTAATTAATTACTATTTATATGGATTTGTCATGTTTTTCTTCTCTTTAGCTGTGCTCCTCTACACCACTATTCCAAGTGTGGCACATAATAAACATTGTGATTATCCTTACATCATCAAGACGCAATTTCCAAATAGTTCCTTGGCTTTTCCATAGCTCATTTGGTTAGTATTTATGCAATCATCTCTTAAAATATAGAGCTAAATTTAGCCATTAGCTAAGTATTTTCTGAGCCCATAAGTTATAGAACATAAGAAGAAAATTTTGCTTCATTTTTGAGAAGATTCTAGTCAGTCTTTTGATGAAAACTGAAGTGTCTTTCAAAAATAAGTGATAAGCATGAAGAAGAAAAATAGAAGTGGAATAGCTGAAAAGGAACAGAGAAGACTATCTTATGGAAAGGCACAGTGTGTACAAACATCATGAATGAGAATCAAATATATTTTACTCTAAAAAATACAGTGGTAATAATACATGTTGATGGATGTAAGAACTATGAGCTTCTAACAGACAATAAAATAACAATCCACACATCCATATCCTTTTTATTTCTTTAAGCTAAGCATCACAGGAACTAGAACCACAAAAACAGATAATTTTATTAATAAATATTTATTGCAGGTTTATTAAAAGACATTTTTTTCATAAAAGTCCAACAATTACATATTTTTTGAAATTTGGTACTAGTATTATCTTCATGTTATATACTCAATATATTTGACCACTTTTCTGGTATGTATGGTTTGCAGAAGATGGTAGATAGTAGTGTGTACTTGTACATCTGTAGATGGAGTTCTTGATTACAGGAGAGTTCTCTTGGGTGGTTTAGGAATGACCCAATTCTACTCCTTTTCTCATCTACAGTTCTCAATAATAACTGTGGAATGTGCTGGCAATGTGACATTCCAATAGGAAAAAAAAAAAAAAAAAAAAAAAAACTGGCTTGGAAAGCCCAGGCTCTGTTCCACTTTCCACCTGGAAGTATTCTCCAACACTGTTACCCACTTGTCTTGTAACTTCAGGTTATAAAACCCAGGACCAATAGCATTCTGGGATAGCTCAGCTACAAGCAGTGCGCATACGGATGAGACTCCATGTGCGTGAAGCAGCTTTTTGCGTCTTGCGGGACTGGCTCACAATGAAGTTTAGGCTTCTGTTGTTCCTTGTATTCTATATCTAAGTAAGAAATCTGCTTCATTTAACTTGTTTGTGTGGATATACTGTCTTACCAGACACAGACAAGTTGGTAACCAGTGCTCAGTGAGCCTGCTTCATACTGATCTATAACAATTAATGTGTTGGAACATGTATGTGAATTATTTTTTTTTTCTTTAGTTTATTTATTATACTTTAAGTTCTGGGTACATGTGCAGACCATGCAGGTTTGTTACATAGATATACATATGCCATGTTGGTGGTCTGATGCATCCATCACCCCATCTACATTAGATGTTTCTCCTAATGCTATCCCACCCCAATGCCCCCACCCCCTGTTATTTCTCCCTTAGTCCCCCTACCACCCAGGCCCTGGTGTGTGAGGTTCTCCTCACTGTGTCTGTGTGCTCTCATTGTTCAACACCCGCTTATGAGTGAAAACATGCAGTCTGGTTTTCTGTTCTTGTGTCAGTTTGCTAAGAATGATGGTTTCCAGTTTCATTCATGTCCCTCCAAGGACATGATCTCATCCTTTTTAATGGCTGCGTAGTATTCCATAGTGTATATGTATCACATTTTCTTTATCCAGTCTATCATTGATGGGCATTTGGGTTGGTTCCAAGTCATTGCTATTGCAAACAATGCAGCAATAAACATATGTGTGCATGTGGCTTTATAATAGAATAGAATAATTTATAATCCTTTGGGTCTACTTGTCCCAGCAATACCAAGTAATGGGACTGCTGGGACAAATAGTATTTCTATTTCTAGATCCTTTAGGAATTGCCACACTGTCTTCCACAATGGTTGAATTAATTTACACTCCCACCAACAGTGTAAAAGCATTCCTATTTCTCCACATCCTCTCCAGCATCTGTTTTCTCCTGATGTTTTAACGATTGCCATTCTAACTGGCATGAGGTGGTATCTCAATGTGGTTTAATTTGCAATTCTCTAATGACCAGTGATGATGAGCTTTTTTTCATATGTTTGTTGGCTGCATAAATATCTTCTTTTAAAAAGTGTCTGTTCATATGCTTGTCCACTTTTTGATGAGGCTGCTTGTTTTTTTGTGGTAAATTTGTTTACGTTCTCTGTAGATTCTGTATATTAGCTTTGTTCTGAATACTACCCGTTGTCAGATGGGTAGATTGTAAAAGGTTTTTTCCCATTCTGTTGGATGGTGGTTCATCTATTGATAGTTTCTTTTGATGTGCAAAAGCCGTTAAGTAAATTAGATCCCATTTGTCTATTTTAGCTTTTGTTGTCACTGCTTTTGGTGTTTTAGTTATGAAGTCCTTGCCTATGCCCATGTCTTGAATGGTATTGCTTAGGTTTTCTTCTAGAGTTTTTATATGGTGTTAGGTCCCATGTTTAAATCTGTAATCCATCTAGAATTAATTTTTGCATAAGGTGTAAGGTAGGGATCCAGTTTCAGCTTTCTGCCTGTGGCTAGCCAGTTTTCCCAACACCATTTATTTAATAGGGAATCCTTTCCCCATTGCTTGTTTTTGTCAGGTTTGTCAAAGATCAGATGGTTGTTGTTGTTGTGTGATGTTCTTTCTGAGGCGTCTGTTCTGATCCCTTGGTCTATATTCTATATCTCTGTTTTGGCATCAGTAGCATGCTGTTTTGATTACAGTAGCCTTGTAATACAGTTTGAAGTCAGGTAGCATGATGCCTCTGGCTTTTTTTTTTTTCTTAGCATTGTCTTGTCTATGTGGGCTCTTTTTTTGGTTCTATATGAAGTTTAAGGTGTTTTTTTCCAGTTCTGTGAAGAAAGTCCTTTTTAGCTTTATGGGGATAGCATTGAATCTATAAATTACTTTAAGCAATAGGGCCATTTTCACCATATTGATTCTTCCTAACCATGAGCATGGAATGTTTTTCCATCTGTGTGTGTGCTCTCTTATTTCCTTGAGCAGTGATTTGTAGTTCTCCTTGAAGAGGTCCTTCACATCCCTTGTTAGTTGTTATCTTAGGTATTGTGTTCTCTTTGTAGCAATTGAGAATGGGAGTTCACTCATGATTTGGCTCTCTGTTTGTCTATTATTGATGTATAGGAATGCTTGCAATTTTTGCACAATGGTTTTTTATACTGAAACTCTGCTGAAATTGCTTAACAGCCTGTAGAGATTTTGGTCTGAGACTATAGGGTTTTCTATATATGCAATCATATCATCTGCAAACAGGGATGATTTGACATCCTCTCTTTCTTTTCAAATATCCTTTATTTCTTTCTCTTGCCTGACGACCCTAGCCAGAACTTCCAATACCATGTTAAATAGGAGTGGTGAGAGAGGGCATCCTTGCCTTGTGCCAGTTTTCAAAGGGAATGCTTTCAGTTTTGGCCCATTCAATATGATATTGGCTGTGAGTTTGTCATAAACAGTTTTTATTATTTCGAGATATAATCCATTGATACCTAGTTTATTGAGAGTTTTTAGTATAAAGGGCTGTTGAATTTTGTCTAAGGCCTTCTCTGCATCTATTGAGATAATCATGTGGTTTTTGTCTTTGTTTCTGTTTATGTGATGGATTACATTTATAGATTAGCAGATGTTGAACCAGCCTTGCATACCTGGTATGAAGCCAATTTGATTGTGATGGATAAGCTTTTTGATGTGCTGTTGGATTCAGTTTGCCAGTATTTAATTGAAGATTTTTGCATCAATGTTCATCGTGCATATTGGTCTGAAATTTTCTTTTTTAGTTGTGTCTCTGCTAGGTTTTTGTATCAGGATGATGTTGGGGTCTCATAAAATGAGTTAGGGAGGATTTCCTCTTTTTGCATTTTTTGGAATAGTTTCAGAAGGAATGGTACCAGCTCCTCTTTTTATGTCTGGTAAAATTCAGCTGTGAACCCATCTGGTCCTGGACATTTTTTGATTGGTAGGTCTGCCTCAACTTCAGACCTTGTTATTGGTCTATTCATGAATTCAACTTCTTCTTGTTTAGTCTTGGGTGGGTGTAAGTGTCCAGAAAATTATCCATTTCTTCTAGATTTACTGGTTTATTTGCATAGATGTGTTTGTAGTAACCTCTGATGGTAGTTTCTATTTCTGTGTTATTGGTGGTGATGTCCCCTTTATCATTTTTTTTATTGCATCTAGTTGATTCTTCTCTCTTTTCTTTTTTATTGGTCTGGTTAGTGGTCTATTTTGTTGATCTTTCCAAAAAAAACAGCTCCTGGATTTATTGATTTTTTGAAAGGTTTTCTTGTGTCTCTATCTCCTTCAGTTCTGCTCTGATCTTAGTTGTTTCTTGCCTTCTGCTAGCTTTTGAATTTGTTTGATCTTTCTCATCTAGTTCTTTTAACTGTGACATTAGGGTGTTGATATTAAATTTTTCCTCACTTCTCAAGTGCGCATTTAGTGCTATAAATTTCCCTCTAGACACCACTTTAAATGTGTCCCAGAGATTCTGGTACATTGTGTCATTTTTTCTCATTGGTTTTGAAGAACATCTATATTTCTGTCTTCATTTCATTATTTATCCAGTAGTCATTCAGGAGCAGGTTGTTTAGTTTCCATGTAGTTGTGTGGTTTTGAGTGAGTTTCTTAATCTTGAGTTCTAATTTATGGCACTGTGGTCTGAGAGATTGTTTGTTAAGATTTCCCTTCTTTTGCATTGTACATGAATTCTAAAGAGCAAACACATTAGTAGGCAAGTGATGTTCTTTCTTTATCATAATTTGAAACTTCCATTGTGAAACAGTTCAGACAGATTGATTATACTCAATTTTAAAATTAAAATTAATTTTAGATTATTTTGTCTTCATGAAATTATATCTTGGTAAATATTGTTTTATCCAATACTTACATAGTCTGTAAATTTTGGCATTCCTTTAAGCACTTAACAATTATTAACACATTTATGTTTCATAAAATTTCTCTTGTTCAATATTATTACCTTATTTGAAATATAAGGAAACTGAGGCACAAGGAGAAAAAAAATCTTCAAAGTTTTATATTTATCTTCAAAATTTCTTCAAAGTTTTCTTATTTATTACTGACACTTGTGAGATTCAGAGGCCAACTGACTTTTAGGCACTCATCAATATTTTCGAAACGAAACACAGCATACATCAAGATATCTTGTTGCTACATATTAAATCTAACAACGGGATATATTATTTATTTGATTTTAGGAATAAAAGCATAGCATGGTGGCTTTGAATACTAACTTCTTTAAGACACAGGCTCAAATCAATGCTCTATTGCTTAGTGGTTGTGTGACCTTGAATATCTATTCCCTATTTTCATTTCTCTATATTCTCTTCATTAACATGAAGAGAATAATAATTACTTCATATATCTATTGTAATATTGAAATAATTAATATATGTAAAATTTCTTTAAATACCTTTTACAGAGTAAGCATTATTTATAAAGTATTAATACCTACTTATGGCAATGCTTTAAAAAATTTATATTTCAGTAAATTAGCAAAACCAACTATAGCCTAAATTTATAAGAATTTCACAAAGATATGGCAAAGTAAATTACACAATTAACAATGTTTACATGGTTTTGTATGACAGAAATAGGGCTGCAAGCTCATTTTATTTTTTTAAGTAATAAAAATGCTAAAATTAGTTTGTAAAATAAAAGGAACAGTTCCATAGAGAATGTATTTGTCTTTCCTGTGTTAGATTTACTGATAAATATGATATAATTAATTGTTAAAAAGTGATGTCCGCTGAGAATGAATAGAAATGGTGAGACAGAATGCAAATCAGAAGTGTTTGAAGGCATTGAACACTTTCAAGCAGGACAGACAGGATCTAGTGGTTATTTTCTCAATAGCTTTTAGCAGGAACAGTGGAAAAATCACTAGATATATTTTCATTATTTTACTTACACAAATTACAAATGCAACTTAATTGGCAGAAAATATGCATCATTTTGAAACACATGTGAAGTTTTATCAAAATTGACCATACACTAGATCAAGAAATCCTCAACACATCTCAAAGGATTGAGATTACATCATGCTCATATTTTTTGGTATAAGTTTTCAAATAATATGGAAATAGTTTTAAATATAATGTATGTTTTTATATTATTTTATCTATTAATCAAACATCTGTTTTTTACTGGAAGCAGTTGTCATTATCCGGAAGCAAAAGTGTTTGAACAATTATCCATAAGGTGCCTTCTTTCCATGGCCAACTTTGCTTGCTTTCAAAACCTGTGTACTTACCGCCACACAGTGGCAGCTCCATCCCCTTCTTTTCAATCCAGTTCTATGAAAGATAAAAGAGAAACATTATGAAAGGTAGACAAACATCTCTTAATAATAACCTGTTCCCTTAAGAAGACCCATTAAGAAGATTCTAAATTCTAAACAATTCTAAACTAGTATAGTCAAGCTGTACTATAGTGAAGCTATAAGAGTTCCCAGAGAAAAACTTCCAAGGAAGAATGACTTTGCTTCCTTTCTGCTCTGTTCCTCCACTTCTTTCCCAGAGTACAATAAGCACATTTTGTATCACTTTGTCTTTGATATATATCAAAACTTCTCATTGAATTGAAAAGGGCTTTTTGACTATTCCCTAAGTAGTGTTTCTTAGATGTGAGGAAATCTCTAAATTATTTGAAATACATTCAGGGCATAAAAAGCAAACAGCTTTATTCACTGTTTTCCCAAAATTTGTATAATAATTTTATATATTAATGTAACTTATATTTGTATAGTTAACAAAAATTATACTATTATATCATTTAAATAAATAAATTATTTGCTCTGTTAGCTCTACTGAATACAATGATAAAACTTCGAAGCAATAAGTTAGACCTTACATCTAATAGGATATAATTCTTTCTCTTTGTCTATTTTTTGTCTACTGACTCACTCCCTTGTAAGTCTTATCTCAAGTTTTAAATACCATCTGTATGCAAACAGGTCCCAACTTTATGTCTATAATACACATTTCTTCTCTGAACTAGCACATGCATTCAAATGCCTTTTGACATCTTCATTTTGATGTCATAAGCTTGTCAAATTATGTGTTAACAGAAATGCCTAATCTCTGAAGCCTAATCATGTCAATTCATGTTATCCCACAGTTTTGTCTATATTGGCACATTACAATCCCATTTTTATCTATTTTTCAGGACAAAATTTGTGGATCATTCTCTGTACCTTTCTTTCACTCTCTCATTTCGATCAACCAGAAAATCTTGTTGTCTTCTTTAAAAACACAATAAAATATTAAAACTTTTTATTCTCTTTGTTATTAGAAGCTTGGTCAAAGTCAACATTCTCTATCATAATGATTATTATAATCATTTCCTTACCTATCTCCCAATTCCATCCTTTACTTACTGTAATTTTGTTTGTCAATAAATCACTAGTAATAAATAAGAATAAATGGATAAAGGAATAATAGAATACAGGGAATGCTAGGCCACATTAAGTGATTGGGATTTTATCTGAAGTCCAGGAAAAGCCATCTAAATCGTAGAATGTATTAAGTTGTGAAGAGATCATTCTGAATATAATAAAGGGAATGCATTTTGAGAGAGCAAATGTAAAAAGGAATCTATAGTTATTGGCAGTGTTAGGACAAGACTATAACTTAAACTAGTTTTTAAATATAAAAAAGATAAGATTAAATGTTTTACAAATCAGAAATAAGACAATAAATGGGAGTATGCAAAGGTTGATTAACTGGTGAGTAAATGGTGGTTCTTTTTAAAGAGTTGATGAAGACTGGAGATTTGGTCAACAATAAATCAAGAATTCTGATTTTGAAATATTAACTTTAGAACTCTGTGAATAAAATAAGGAGATACGCCAATTGAGCAGCTTAATGTTCCAGTGTGTATCTCATGAGAATGGTCAATTCTGAAGATATGCATTTATATAAAGAAATTAATAGTCAGTCTTAGAGATTAGTGTCTTGGAAGGAACTCAATAAATATTACCTATCTTTTTTTCTGAGGTCCAAAATTAATTGATAAAACAGAAAAAAATATTTCATTATTATTGGCATTTTAAACTTTCCTTTATGTAAAGTGTGATGGCCAGATCAAAATAACACCTACGATGTCAAGAGAAATATCATATGCAACCAGTTTTAGTTTGTAATCTAGTTCTGAATAACCAATTCTTCTCTCTCTCTCTCTCTCTTTTTTTTTTTCTGAGAGCAAGTCTCACTCTGTCACCCAGGGTGGGGTACAATGGGGTACTCTCGGCTTACTGCAACTTCCCCTTCCTGGGTTCAAGAGATTCTCCTGCCTCAGTCTCCTGAGCAGCAGGGATTACAGGCTCGCGGCAACACAGCTGGCTAATTTCTGTGTTTTTGATAGAGATGGGGTTTCACCACGTTGGTCAGACTGGTCTCGAACTCCTGATCTCTTCCGCCCACCTCAGTCTCCCATGGTGCTGGGATTACAGATGTGAGCCACTACTCACGGCTCTTCCCTCTTTTTATAATCTTGTTTCATGAAATGTTGAAAGATTTTTTATATTTAACACTAAAGTTATTTTAAAGCAAAAATAAAAGGATTGAAATTAGCTAAATTTCGTAAATGTCAGGTCCTAATTGATAATCTCACTGAAGTGACATTGAAAAAGCTTTTATAAGTCATCTTTTTAGAAAAGCCTTAATGTGTACATTCTCAGTTTTGGATACATTTAATGTTGTAATAGTAAACTAAAAAAGGTTATTGAAGACGTTGAAAGGTTATGATAATACTTAGCTTGTCAAATAATGAAAATATTTAATCATCTTGACATGAGGGACATTTGACAGTTGAAATAATATTCCATTATTTTGAATATTTGGGAATATATGGTAAATGTTATTTATATTATTCAAACCACGAATGAATGTCAATATCTAGATTTGCAAATATTCAAACGTGTTTGTAGTCAAGCTTGTGATAACCCCCTAGTTAGCTTGATAGGTACAAGTAAGCACTTGGAAAATTATGTCAATACTTACAGACTCCAATTAGAGAATTTATATTATTTTCATACAATTGTACTTATAAAAAGTAAACTTGCATAACTAACCTCAAATTCACCATTTCTTTGTAATGTAAATTTGTCACGTTTTGGGGGTAAAGTTGATTTTGAAATATATACTGCTGGTAGAAAGAAAGATGTTTTAATGTCAATAATAATCTCAGTGAAAGCAACTTTTTAAAAAATTTTTTTTGAAAGAGGATAAAATATTTATTATTATTTAAGTTCTCGGGTACATGTGCAGATCCTGCAGGTTTGTTACATAGGTATACACATGCCATGGTGGTGGTTTGCTGCATCCATCATACAGTCATCTACATTAGGTATTTCTCCTAATGCTATCGCTCCCCAATCTCTCCACCCCCTGCTATTTTTCCCCTAGTCCCCCACTCCCCAGGCCCTGGTGTGTGGTGTTTCCCTCCCTGTGTCCCTGTGTTCTCATTGTTCAACACCCACTTACGAGTGAGAACATGCAGCATTTGGTTTTCTGTTATTGTGTGAGTTTGCTAAGAATAATGGTTTCCAGTTTCATCCATGTCCCTGCTAAGGACATGAACTCATCCTTTTTTATGGCTGCACTGTATTCCATGGTGTGTATGTGCTGCATTTTATTTATCCAGTCTATCATTGATGGGTATTTGGGTTGGTTCCAAGTCATTGCTCTTGTGAACAGTGCCACAATAAACATACGTGTGCATATGTCTTTATAATAGAACGATTCATAATCCTTTGGGTATATACCTAGTAATGGGATTGTCAGGTCAAATGGTATTTCTAGATCTAGATCCTTGAGGAATTTCCACACTGTTTTCCACAATGGTTGAATTAATTTACACTCTCACCAACAGTGTAAAAGCATTCCTATTTCTCCACATCCTCTCCAGCATCCATTGTCTCCTGATTTTTCAATGATCACCATTCTAACTGGTGTGAGGTGATATCTCAATGTGGTTTTGATTGGCATTTCTCTAATGGCCAGTGATGATGAGCTTTTATCATATGTTTGCTTGCTGCATAATGTCTTCTTTTGAAAAGTAACTTTTTATGCCTTAAAGATTATATAGTTTGAGTGCAATGCATTTCAAAATGCACAGGTGTTATGATCATGTCTTTCTTTGAACTGCATTCAAATGAGATGCATTTTAGTATTGTTGTGTTCAACATTGGAAATGAAGTTCTTTTTCCAAAAAATGGCAAACGTATTTATATCAACTGTGTATATGGGACATTTTGATATAAAAGAAAGAAAACAAGTGATAGTAGTATATAACATAATAATATTCTGAAACAGGAAGAATAATTATGAAATTTTATGTTAAAACATATTTAAACTGAAGATGGGTGACAACACTATAGTTAACCAATTGTCGTGAGTTCCTCACATTTCCATTGATTCTGAATCTTTATTCTTACAGTCCTGAAGTTAAAAAAATCTATCAAAAATCTAATACCTGTAAAAAACAAAAAGATGAGAAAGATTAAAACAATTTTCTCCACCTTTGTTTTGTTTAAAAATATTAAATGTGCCTTTTTGCCATAGTTGCAAGCTAGAAAACAAAATCTCAATTAGAACTGTTTAATAATCACACCATATACTGTTAAGCTTTTTATTGTCACCATCATTTGGCAGAATTATCTATCCACATGTTACAGAATATTATTAACTACATTTTATGTAGAAAAGAAATAATCAGGTGCCTGCTTAAAAGGGAGCAAAATGTATTACCTAAATGGAAAGTTTCAACAATTATCAAATCTATTGTTCTCTAAGTAATGGATTTTATGTTTAGGTTTTATGCATATTTTATTCAGTCTGCTTTATTTTCAGAAGCAAATTGTTCTCTAATTGTCTACAGAGGATCAGGGATCCTTTAGTGCATCTTCAAATATTTGCAATTTATATTTATATTTATTCTTTAGGAATGCCTATTTACTCCCTGAAGGGTTGAAAAAGAACCCATAGTGCTTATGTAATGTGCATTACATGCTTGGATATGATCCTTGATAACAGGTAATGTATCATCTTCTTTATATACCCTGTACTATCTTTGCATAAAATTATCCAATGTTTATGTATGAATTTAAAATTGATTCAAATGATTTTGAATGCCTCCTGTGGCAATATATTGATCAGTGACTTATATAATCCAAATATTGTACTAGTTACAGTGGCTCATTTTTTCTTACATTTAGTAAAATGAGAAATTCAAATTAATAAGTATATTTAAAATGTATGCGAGCAAGACACATTATAGTTTTGAGCTTTATTAGTTAGGTTTTTAATGCTAAGGAGAAAGCTTTATTAGTTAGGTTCTTAATGCTAAGGACCTGTTAACTATTATTTAATAAATTGACAATTTATTAATGATGCTGTTTGCAGAATTTTAAAAATACTTTATTTTATATTAAAAACAATAATGCAAGAAAATAATGTTTTATTGTTTAACAGTGTTGTCTCTCCTTTTGTAATAATGTATATTTTTTCATGAATTCTCTAACACTTGAATGATTAGCAAGTTGGATAATGTTATGCTCATTCTCAACAATTTGAAGTAATTTGAAAATATTAATGTCATAATTGCATAAAGTATCATTTAAGCTAAATTGATTTGTCTCTACTTACCAAATTACATATTTAATATAAATTATGCTTTCTTCCTTCTCTGATGAGGTCCAATTTATGGACTGCAAGATAAGCAAGGCCTCGGAATAATTTTCAGTTGATAGCTTAAAATAAACAAGCCTGCCCTGTCCACAGCACACCTGCATAAAGGTGGGACATGGAGAACAGCAGTGCTTTCCCTAGCCACAAGCTTTGGAAGCTCTATTTAGGGAGGGATGTATTCATTTCTTGCCTACTTTAAGGCAAGATTTCTTGCCTACTGTAAGGCAACAGTCTAAGCATTTTTGAAAATTTGTCATATTTAATTTTTGCAATAACTATGTTGTTTAAGAAATTATTACTACCAGTTTTGGAGAGGAGGAGGAGAAATTCCTTAATCGGTTCAGACACATGGTCAGCATTTTCCAGAGTTTAGATAGGATTCAGTCAGATTCCCCAGGAAGAGAGTCTTTAATAAAATAGTTTCATTCAGTCCCTTTCTTAGGCCACACACTAAATTGAACCAACAAGTTCTGCCTTAGCATGATGTTGAGTTCTTTAGTTCATTTTACTGTTGATCTGGCTGACTGTTTTTATAATAGAAATAGCTAGACAAGAGCCTAGGGAGTATTTTCTGCACAAAAGTACTCTACCGCCACTAGTCTTGTATCATAATTAAAATTGCCACGTTTAATTGTCCCATTAATTTATAACATCTGTGATGTGATTAGTCCTTTATATCATTTGTGCATGTCTTTACATGAATACGTAATAGAGAGCAGGGATCCTTAAAAAATATGAGAAAGCAGTATCTATAACCAAACTCCCACTCCCCACCAAAAAGGGTGTAAGCACAGGATATGCTACTAAGAAACATTAAGAAAATGCACATCTGAACTGGTGAATTTTTCTCTTTTTTTGCTTAGTATCACTTAATAGCACTTATGACAGTAAGAAATTGCACTTTACTTTTAAGAGTACATTCTGTTGATGACAAATGACATTTATTTCAAGCTTGAAGAGAGTAAATTATATCAGAAACCGATTCCTGGAAAGAAATTATTTACAAATATATTAAAAGGGAAATGAGATTATGTTAATTTTTCAAATTGTAATAATGTTTATATTTAACAAAATGAAAAAAACAGTCTTTTTTCCACCAATAAGCAATGGGCATGAAAGGCTTACAACATAATTGTATAACCAGTAGTCATGCAATATGATGCTCGTATACTTTTTCTACCTAATTGCTCATCTGACACCTATACTGCTTACTCCTATTTGTGTTATAAATATCAAAGAGTCTATTTAAAAAATAATTATTTTATTTTGATGAGCAGAAGGTGCCTGTAAAACAAACATGAGATAAATAATGAATCCTAAGCTTCTGATTTTGTCAACTCCATGGTAAATAGTGTTAAAACAAGCAACAATATCAACAAGCTACAAAATCTGCTGCAATGAGTAGTTTTTAAATCGCCATTTGTAGTTTGATTAACCTGACAGAATCAGAAGGACAATCAGTCTGCTAGGGACAATTGGATGTGTCGACATCATGTTTACATTTTCCATATTTTTAGAGACATTTTAAGAAAAGGATATTGCTGCCCTAAATTACTTAAATGCAGCTTAATTTGAACTGATTTTCTAGCAGTTGAGCTAAGATGAATCAGTGCCAAGCTACTCATATTTAATAGCCTCTGGGACACTGGGATCTAACTTCCCAGTGGATCATCCTCTGAAGGATTGAAAATGTTGTAGGAAATTTTATTTTCCTAGTACAAAACAGAATTCTAGAACAATGGCTTCCAAACAACAGGAACATTTAATTAAATTAAAGCACTGAATCAAGAAAACAAACATCATCTGATTAGTATCAAGAAAGCAGGGTTTCTGAACTTTGGTTTAAAAATAAAATCCTGCTCCAAGACTCTGGGAATGAAAGTCAGAATATTTTAATGAATTTATATATAATTATTCAAGGCAAAATACAAAATGAACTGGTCAAACTTACAGCAATTATAGTTTACTTCAAATTGGTGCTGATAGAAGAATAAAACAAATTCGTTTTCTTCTGTTATTATGGACTTTGTAGAAAGATTGTTTTACATTTTTCAGGTATGTTTAAAGTGAACAGATAAGTGCTAAAATTACTTTCTGTAGCTTAATTTGTCACATCATCTCTGATAGCTTCAAATCTTAATAAAATATTTTAAAATTATCATGTTAATTTCTAATAAAAACAAATAATGAAAATGTTTTGTGTTTTGCTGTCCTCTTTAAACTTAAATAACAAAATTGTATAATCTAAAGAACTTAGTTGATGTAAAGTTTGCTTTATTCTAAAATTTCATGTGTTCTTTTGACTGCTATTTTAATGAGAAGATTGACAATTGCCTTATTCTTGGTTTTTGAATGTCAATAGTAATCTCTAATTTTATCCATTTTCGTTGTCATAAAAAGGTACATTCACAACATAAACAAACAATAGTTACATAGGTAGCACATAGAGGAAATATGGACTATAATTACTTTTTTGTTCCTTGGAATACACAATGTTAAAATCAATTTTATTCAGGCCATTGGACATTCATCTCAGCATGATTTTTCAATTTTATAAGCAGTAGGAGACTTAACAAGAGATAATGAAGTAAAACAGGACCATGAAATCACCAGCTACATTATTTTATTTTTTCTTTGGCTATTTAATTTCAAAAGTAAATGCTCTGAAAGCTCTAAGCAGGATTGAAATTGTACAATTCCTAAGCAACCATGCTTCATTTATGTTTCATATATAGTCAATGCTTGATCTTTTCTTTTATTTAAGAAACTTCAAAACATTGAAAAATCACAGATAAAAATATAAATTTATGAATAAAAATGCATTCTGTGAATTTCCCAAGGTTTTAAGCAAATTGATTTATTTACTAGATTAAATTTGACAATAAAATACAACTCTGAGTCAAGGTTTTGATTTGTAGAAATATCTTTCAGGTCTCTCTGGAGATAGTCACCCTGAACTATTTTGTCCCTTCAGATAATACCCAAAAGATTGACCTTTTATTAGATATGGATGTGGTATTCCACCTACTTTGTTATGTATCTCTAGCCTCCTGCTCTTCTTTACATCATTCCATATGTAAATAGTCCCCAGTTTATGATGGTTCAACTTATGGTTTTTCAACTTTGCAAATATTTTATCTGGATTTAACCCCATTGTAGAAGTCAAGGAGGATCTGTATGAATCTCTTAAAATATCACTTAGCCAAGCCATCCTATGTGCCATATGTATTTCCCTAGCTTTTGATGATAAATTCCTATGTATTCTTCTTCCTCTTTCTTTCTCTCTTACATTCTTTTTTTCTTTCTTTCACTCTTTCTTTCTTTCCTCTCTTTTTCTTTCTTTCAAAAATAAAAAAATGATATGAATGAATGTCACAAGGGTCATAGTTAAATATGACATGTGCTAAAAATTTTTACTGCAGAAAGTAATGCAAAGTTGAAATGACTATGAGGATATCTTTTATCCTAGGAAAACATCTATGAATAAACACAGTCTTCTTCTGAATAGCCCCTTTTTGCTTTATATGTCAAAATACAAATAAACCTTTCCATCATATCAAACCCTAGAGAGTGGCTATTAGGTGGTCTGAATACATTAGAGAAGAGATTAAAGAAATTGAAGAGCTAGTTTGCAGTTGTAATTTTCTTGTGGTGCTTTTTAAAAGACAAAAAAGTCATTGGATAAGAAAAGAGAGCCATTTAAAATGCCCAGTAAAAAGTGGAAACAGAAACATATATGTATATGTGTATATATCAAGGGAAAAAATCCATATAAATACGCTTTTGCATATATATATAGCATATTGTATTGTACATACATATAGTATCACATATATACAGACTCATACAAATGCACACACATATATGTAACAATCATCCCTTTTAAAAAATCATAAATGCATCGTGGGCCAAGTTGAGCACTTTATGCCTTAAAAGGTTACTTTTTATGCAGATTACTTGGAAAAGTACTGTTTGCCTCTCTTGTGTGACTTCCATAAAATCAGCATTCAGCAAGTCTGTCTTCCTGGCAAACAACGGAACATTCAGCTCATATGTAAGGAAAGAGATCCCACCAATGAGAAGGAAGGGCACAGAGTGGGAAAAGTGACAACTCTGGTACAAAGAAGAAAAGAACGATGATTCAGAAGGAGGGTGGGAGAGTGAAGCCTGCCTCCACGCCTGCCACGGTGTAGATTCCACAACTGGCATTTACTTGGCAGATAACCCGCCAGGGCACCGACCTTGGCAGCTTTACAAAGGTAACCTTTATGTGAAGAGGAACTGTTCCTAAACAATGTATCCAATATACTTGCCACAAAAATTATTTATTTTTCCCAGAAAAAAGGGAAAAATACATGGCAAGGCATATTTTATTTTTCCATCCCCCTCTTTATAAACTAAACCCCTTGTTGCAGGGGCAACTTTCATGGCTCACTATGGAAAATTTCCCATACGCCCTATCCTATCCATCTTTCATAGTCCTTAAGGATGTGTAAATAACATTTAATTATAGAACACAGCCACAATGGCTTTTATGAGTTCACTGCATTTTCCTTTCAATTCAAGGACATAGGATAACTATTTCTCCTTAGTAACCTTTGTCTGGTTAATTCTGTTAGGCAATTTCATTCCCAGGGGGGCAGTCTTCACCTGGACCATTGCCTTCTGTCCTAGGGGTCCTTCTTTCATCCACACACCACACTATACAAGTGGCTGTGATGGTGGTTCTCTTCCTTCCATTTATATGATCATTAACGGGCTGCAATTTGTTATTTTCAGTGTTCCTCTACTAACAATCAGAGGTGCCAAAATATATGTAGTACCTTGTGTGTGCGTAAAAGAAAGCTCTTGTTTAAGAAAGAGTAGGAGGTAATTTTATACTCTCGTAGATGAAGCATTAATTCAGTGGGAGCAAAGAAAAAGAGGCTAATCTTGTTTTTCAAATAAATATGGAAAGATTAGGAACAGTGTCCATTCTGGGGAGAAAAAGTATATTTGAAGACTTTATATGCCTGTGCATGCGTAGTAAGCTGCCAGCTGAGACTGCTGGTAAGTCCATTCAGAAATTTCAACTCATAGCCCCTCTGGGAATAATGTGCTATTGTGCCTGCTAGCTCCAAGTCAGAAAGGGCTTTTTCCCTTGTAGCTGGCATCAGGCTTAGTGATGAATCGCTTGTCTTTTTATGGTTTTATTCCTCTTATTTTGTTGGAGATTACTGGCCTCGACTGATGGATCCATGCAACTGGTAAAAGCAAAAAATAACTGCTCCAGAGTAAAACAACAAGGAAGAAAAAGACAATACTTCTGCTTAGTTTGGCAGTGAAACTAGTCAGTTTTGCTTGCTGAGGACTGGAAATTTAGTTTCCCATTCTGTACATCAGATATTATTGTCTTTACACATAACAGCCAGACCATGCTATAAATAAAGAAAATAGTGTCTATTAAATAAGCAAGTACTATTAAGTCAGAATGAATACACTTACACTTTGAAAGGGTATTTTGAGTAATAAAACGACGCTATCTTATACATCCACCCTCTATATCTCCATACAGCGCTGTATACTTTTTATATATTTTTGGTATTTAATCATAATTTAAATTAATAAACTATGTATTAGTTATTTATCAATAGCGTTCCATGCTTAAGCCCTGAGAAAGTAAAGACAAGTCTATCTTGTTCATTACTATATCCCCATCACTAGTGCTCAATAAATATTTTAAATCAATGACTATATGGCTAATACAAGTATAATGTAGGGTATCATTACATGAGGTATGTTTTGTTATGAAAAATCAAACAAAACTTATACATTCCCATGAAAGTATTAGAGAGTGATAACTATAATATGAGAGAAAGTGGTGTGGAAGTTTGGATAGGAGAAATTTACTTTTTGACTCTGGGGAGGGGGGAATCCGAGCAGGCTGCAAGGCAGGGGTGGTGTTTAATTTAGGGCTTGAAGGTAGAAGAACAATGAAAACATTAAGTAGCTGAAAAGCATAGACAGTATTTGCGTAGAACAAAATTGTTTGAAGCAGAGGGCTGATTTATAGAAGCTGTTGGAAATCATGCTGGTAAAAACAGATTAGGATCAATTAGTTAAGAGCCTTGTGCAACAAACCAGATTTAGATTTTATTTAGTCTTAAAGGGAGTCAGGAAGGATTTTTAGTGAGTAAAGGACCATAATCAGAACAAGGCATTGAGGACACGAATCTGGAAGCAATGTGAAAGATATCTTGGCGTGTGAAGAGGAAACTGAAGGGTTGAATTAATCTAGAAAGCAGATAATGAGGGTATAAAGTACGGTGAAGAGAGTGTGAATGGAGAAGATAGTTTAAATAGGAGAGATGATTGAATGGCAAAAAGAATAACTAACCTGCTACCTCTACAATGGCATTAATTCATTTATGAAGTCAAGGCCCTCATGACCTAATCACCCCTTAAAGGTTCACTTCCCAACACTGTTGCACTGAGGATTAAGTGTTCAAAATATGAACTTTGAAGAACACATTCAAACCATAGTAAAGTTAAAATAAAAACACACCTGAAAATTTGGGGAAGTGGGATAAACTGATTCTAAGTAGAGCTGTATACAGAGGCTTGAAGGACAACTTTAGTACTTGGATTCTTTATGTACATTCATGCTCTACTTCTCTGTTGGGTTTCTTTTTGGACAGATTCTATCATATCAGTGGAAAGACAGTTGCTGAATAGGTCAAACAAGCTTCCTTTCCATTTCAAATCTCAGGAAAAGGAGGCTCTTTCACCCAGATTCAGTTAGGAAATTAATATTTGACTCAAATTCGTTTAGTGACAATTTGTGAACCAGTTATTATGGCAGGGAAATGAAAGGTGCTAATTGATTTAGGCTGGGATCACATGCCAAATCCAGATTGGGATAGAGTTGACCCCAGAAAATATTGGATCACTTTTACTAAAAGAATGGGAAATGAATGCTGGATTGCTCAAATCCAGTGGGTATCTGCTACAACCTGCCATTGTCCTGTGGTATACTGGTGAAAATGCAAATGAGTGGGGTATTGCCAGTGTATACCTGGAAAAGAATTCCATAGACACACATATGGGATTCTGAGACAATCTGTTACATACACGTGAGTTCATACTATAAACTCTTATATTGTATTGTAAACCTGTGGATTTTTTTTCAGTCATATATTATGATCATCTTTCCACATGGCTGTGTATACTTTTTTAGTTTTATAAGAATCTGTTGTATGGGTTGTCACAATTTATTCAAATGTATGTTCTTTTTGTTACATATTTCTGTATTTTTTTATTTTAAGTGATTATAAATACTTCAGCAATCAATTTTTGTAGCTGATACTTATGGACATATTTATTCTTTATTGACTCCTTAGAAAATGTCTTACTCTTTTTTCTCTGATAATTCAATTCTGAACTATCAGAACTGGAATTTGTCTTTAAAAGTTATGAAGTTTTTAAAGCTCTTGATGTATATCGACAATATGGTGCAATTTTTTTTCTCTCATTCTTTCTCTCTTTCTCTGCACTCACATTACACTGTTTGTTCATGCTAAATTTGAGATCAGCATTGCTTTCTCACATACATAAACTGTTGCCAGACTAGGTATTCTCAATTCTCATTTGAGTGCTAAAGTAACCTCTAAGCTTTAATCTCTTGAGACTTTTTTTTCAGATCCTGATTCTTCAGCATGTCATTTTTTGTCACCCAATCCAGGTTTGTGTTATCTGTAAGTCCCGTAATTAGGTCTTCAATATCTTCATCCAAATCACTTATAAATATCTTGAACTGTGCAAAACCAAGAAAATATCTTGTAATTTACTTTTCTTATATGTTGACATCGAATTATTTGAAACATAATGAACTTTAAATTTTAGAGTAGGAAATCAGCTTAGAATTAAATAGTCCAAGTGCTTACTTTTCTTTTTGTATCCAATTAGGAAACAGACCCAGATAAATTTAGTCATGTTTGCAAGATTACACTGCTAGAATGATAAAAAGATACAATATTGCAAAATTTAATTCCAATTTCATGTTCTGTTCTATTCTCCAAGTGTTGTTTTATCCAAACTTATATCACTGGAGGATTAATCACACATTTTACTGAAATTAAGAAACTTTATGGTTAGTGACATTCTCCTATCATCAGCAGAAATGAAGTCAGTGTGGCATATCTTATTATTTAGTGTACTTATAGTAGCTGTTACATTTACTAATTCAATCTACCTTTTTCTCCTCATGATGTTGTAATTATAATTAAATCTCTTCATTATATATATCCTCCTTCCTAGATTGAAGATCATTCTCTTTTATGAATATCAAAAACAAAAATAAACTGGAAGGCAACCATGGTGCCCAATACTTTTTCATTTGTTGAGGAGGCAGGAAACTGTGTCATGGAAAGATAAAATGACTTGCTTAAGAGTAATGTTGAGTCAGCTGCCTTTTCTTTGTAATCTTTGAACATTACATCATCTTCTCTGAGACTGTTTCTACTTTCATTTCATTTTGATCACATCTATAAAGTTATTTTTGTTGTCTGGCATTTCTCAACCTCTTCTTACTCATATATCCTCAGTGAGGACTTTAGTCTTCCTGACACTATTTATACAAGTTGATACAGATCTTTTGGCTTAGTCTTGGTCACGTGCCCCACATTTCATGGTTTTTCTAGTCCTTTTCAGAAGATTTATTTAGTTGCCCCTTAAAAATTAGAGCTTTTTTTTTTTTTTTTTTTTTTTTTACTGAGTTTTGCTCTTTTCACCCAGGCTGGAGTGCAAGGGTGCGATCTCGGCTCACTGCAACCTATGCCTCCAGGGTTCAAGCGATTCTCCTGCCTCAGCCTCCCAAGTAGCTGGGATTACAGGCGCCCACCACCATGCCTGGCTAATTTCCGTATTTTTAGTAGAGACAGGGTTTTCCCATGTTGGCCAGGTTGATCTCAAACTCCTGACCTCGGGTGATCCACTGGCCTCTGCCTCCCAAAGTGGTGGGATTACAGATGTGAGCCACCACACCCAGCCAAAAATGAGAGCATTTTAAAATGATTACTTAGGATTCTTTCCCCCTAGGCCATTCTAGATTATTATCTGAAAGCACATCCCTTTATAACATGTTTCTGTAGCATGTTTCTTCCCTAAAGATTTGAATACTGTTTTCTAAACTCAAGTAGAATTTTCCATTCTCATACCTCACTGTTACCAAGTTCTGCGTCACATTGTATTTTCTACCCAACATATTTCCACTTCCACATTGTCAACTTTCTCTTCTGATAATTAAAATTAGGTAGAGAATCTTTCTGTGAATGGACTCACAGTTGTCAAGAAGAGTTCTTTACAATTTCTGATGTTATTCAGTAATGCCTGTTACTGGGTGCATAAATCTGTATAACTCAGTGTCTCACCTACTTAGGTGCTGACATAAGCTACATTCTCCACAAATCAGTCTTGTCAGTAATAACATTTTTTCTCTTATTTTTCTATTTGCCTTATTTCTGTCTAGCTCTTGTCTCTGCTAGTTCAGGAAGAGAAAAATAAGTTTTGAGCTCCCCTCAAACCCCAGACCTGGGAACTATCAAGAAACCCTGAATAGAACTCCATGGCCTGTGGCAAAAGCATGCCAGCCTCCCATTGTGAAGTTCCCTAAAGATGGTTCTGACTAGGGCTTGATGAGTTCACTGGGAGTAAGAGACTGTGAGGCAGTAAACTGAGCAAAGGAGGTTCTATGTTTGATGAAGAGAAAATGACAAGTAATTAACAAAAGAAATAGAGAATGAAGAAATAGAAAGTGAGAGGTGGCACAGGAAATTACAGATATAAAAATCATAAAATAAGTTTCCTAAATAGCTTCAGATGTAGTATAATTTGCATGTGAGGAATTTGATGGTAGAATAAAGAGATTGGTGATAGCCAGAAAAAAATATTATCACAACAGAAACTCCATCTTATTTTTTTTAAAGGTAAATGATACTGATTGATATGACAGAAGAAGTCTATGAAGAAAGAGATTGCAAAAATGTTAGGAAGAGAAAGAGAGGGGTGTGTGTGTGTGTGTGTGTGTGTGTGTGTGTAAATAGAAAGAGAGAGAGAGAGAGAGTATATCAATGTTCCTTAAAGTAATTTCAAAATGCAGATTCCTCTGCAGGCTCACATATCTGTATTGTAACACTCAGACGCTTGGTAAGCACATTAAAGATTAGCAACTATTATCTCAGCAGATTGGAAAGGGATGGGATCTGGTGTCTACAGGAAAGGGATAAGCTTTAGATAAGAAGTAAATCTCCTCTGACACTAGTTGGAATGATGAGAAGATAGACATATATTTAGTATATGGTAAAGTGGAAAAGTTATATAAACAGTAAAATAGGAAAACTTGCATTGCTTGATGTTCCATGGCATTTTCACCTGTTATTCATTTAGTGACACAAATAATTTTCTGTGTGTGCTAGTCCCTGTGCCAGGTATTTTACTTTTGCTCTGTGATATAATGATCAATGGTGACTCTGTACAGTAGACATTACTATCCCCTTTTTGTCTTGATAAAACTGAAGCTTGTGGAAATGGTGTAACATGTCAGGATAACACAAGAAAGGAGTGGTGGAGCCAGGGCCTGGCTCCAGGTGAACCTGTCCCCACATCTCCAGCTTCTTTAGCCAGGGCAGGAGTCAGAAAACTTTTTCTGTAAAGAGCCAGAGAATAAATATTTTAGGTTTTGTGGGCAACTATTCAACTCTGCCACTTGCAGTGCAAAAGTAACTACAGACAATATGTGAATTGATGGCTATGCCTATTTCCAGTGAAACTTTATTTGTTGACCCTGAAATTTGAATTTCACGTAATTTTCATATTTCATAAAATATTCTTCTTTTGATTTTTTTTCAATCATTTAAATGTGTAAAAACCATTTTGATCTTGCAGGCTCTATAAAACCAGTCAATGGGACAGATTTGGCCCATAAGCCATAGTTTGTCCACTCCTGGCATAGGGAACTGTTTGTCAAATTCATGCTCATCAGTACATCTTTCCAATTGCAGGAATTCAGACTGTCCAATCAGAAGGAAGACAAAGCCTTATATTGTTAAGTAAAAGTTGAAACAATCATAGTTTTCCAGATGAAAAATTGACTGTGTTAGTTCTATATAATTTTTTATCCATTGATCCCAGACCTGTGTATTAGGCTGTTCTTGCATTACTATAAAGAAATACCTTTACAATTTTTAAAGTAATTTATAAAGAAAATAAGTTTAATTGGTTCACGGTTCTGTAGGCTTTACAGGAAGCATAGTGTTGGCATCTGCTTGGCTTCCAGGGAGGTTTCAGGCAGCTTTCAATCATGGCAGAAGACAAACAGGGAGCAGGCAAGTCACATGGCAAAAGCAGGAGCCAGAGCAGGTGGAGGCAGAGAGCATGGTACACACTTTTGAATGAACAGATCTCCTGTCAACTCAGAGCAGGAGCTCACTCATCACCGAAGGGATGGCCCAAGCCATTCATGAGGGATCTGCCTTCATGATCCAAACACTTCCCACCAGCCCCCACCTTCAACAATGGAGATTACAACTCAACAGGAGATGTGGGCGGGGACACAGATCCAAAACACCTCAACTGGATAAAGAGAAAGTAGACTATAATGGAGATTATGCTGTAGATCATCTATTTGTCTTTCCAGATTCATTTTCCATGCTGTTCTGAGACTGAAGAGGCTGTTTGGCTGGATGCCTCCTTGTTCTTTGGCTTTTGGTGGGGTTCGCCAATAGGGAGCACCTGTAGAGTTTGGGAAGGAGGGAGGATAATACACTTTGGGTTTTTCTTCCTCTGCTCCTTCCCGAAAATGTCCACGTAGGTTGAATGTGTGCTGTGAAATCTCAGCTCTTTTTCAAATGTCCCCATTAGCAGGGCACCTTCTCCCCAGGTTCTAGGAACCACTTCTCCCCCTCCACTTCTAGTCTAAGGTGGTGAGTGCTATGAGACATGAAGTACTACTCCACTATCCCTTGTGTTATTCCAATTCTTTCTTGCATTTTTGTATATAGTCCTTTTATTAATCTCTTCTCAAATTACAGAATTTGAATGTGTCCTCTTGTTTCCTGTGAGAAGCTTCTGTTACAGAGAGCTGTGGTTGGGTTTAGCAATAACTGTTCAGGAAGCTTCTCCAGAGCATTGCAACATCTGCAGGAAAAAAATAACCATTCCTTCCTAAATGTCCACATTGTACTCTAAAATATATTTTAACAGCTTTATTGAGGTTTAATTTACATAAACCATATAAACTTAAAACAGACATTTTAATAAGTGCTGGTATATGTGCATACTATTGAAAATATCACCACAATCAATAAAAGGAACATATTCATCACTCCTAGAAGTTTCCCTGTGCCCCTTACAATTCCCTCTTGATTACCCTCCCTGTCCCCTTGATCCCATCCTCAAGCAATTGCTGGCCTATTTTCAGCCATTACAGATTAATGTTTTTAGAATTATACATATTAGTAGAATTATATAATATGTACTTAATTTTTTGTTCTGACTAATTTCCCTTAGCACAATTATTTCTTTTTTAGTTTAAATCATCGCATCAGTAAATGTTTGTTGCCTGCATGTGACATATTCATTTACCTCTATTTAAACTTCAAATTCTCCAAGAAGTGCTACATTTGACATTGTACTCCTAGAACCTAGCATGGTACCTCTCATACAGATGAAACTTGATGATTATGGAACTGAAATGCCAGGTTATAGATTTTTCAACAATGCTGCTTTCATTTCTTTATAATTGCACAGATGTAATAATTTATCCAAGGATTAGTTGTGTGAGTTACCCTGGAAACTTAACTGCCATAATTAACCTGTTATAGAACTTCCCCTGTATTCCATGATAAGAGTTGCATTTTTTAAAATCAGAAATGGATACTGGATTTTTTTTCTGAGTCCATTGAGATGATTATATATATTTTTCCTTTTTATTGTTGATATGGGACATTACACTGACAGAGTTTTGAATGTTTAATCAACCTTGCATTCCTAGGATAAACCCATCTCTCTCATGAGATATTATCCTTCTTATGTTCTGTCGTATTTGATTTGCTAGTATTTTGATAAGGATTTTGCATCTATGCTCTTGCAGGATACTTGCCTGTATCTATCATATTTTTGCTTAGTTTTGGTATCAGGGTAATGCCGGCATCAGAGAAGAGTTGGGAAGTGTTTACTGCTTTTCAGTTTTCTGAAAGATTTTTATAGAATAGTAATTCTTCCTTCAATATTTGGGAAGATTCACCAGTGATGCTGTCTGGGCCTGGAGTTTTCTTTGTAGAAATATTTGAACTACAAATTAAAATTTTAAAATAGACATAGGATATATGAGCTCACTTTTCAGTAAACTTTATTGGTTTTTCTTTCACGTTATTTGTCCATTTTATCTAAGTTGTTGAATTTATCAGGATAAAAGTATCCATAAGTAGTCCCTTATTATCTTTTTAATATTATTAGAATCTGTAGTGGTATCACTTCTCTTAGTTCTAATGCTGGTAATTTATATTATCTATTTTTTGGTCCTGGTAAATCTGGCTGGGAGTTTATCAACTTTAATGACCTTCTCAAAGAAGCAGCTTTTATCTCTTCACTTTGTTGATTGTTTCCTTCATTGCGCAGAAACTTTTAGTTTCACCGATTTTCTCTATTGTTTTTCTGTTTCCAATTTTATTGATTTCCACACTGATATTTATTTTCTTCCCTCTGTTTATTCTATGTTTACCTTGCTCTTCATTTTCAGTTTTTTAAATTAGAAGCTAAGTCGTAAATTTGAGACTTTTTTTTCATTTCTAACATAGGCATTTACTACTGTAAGTTTCCTTCTCGTTACTTCATTGCAGGCAGCCCATAAACTTTTGTATGTTGTGTTTTCATTTTAATTAGCTCCAAATGTCTAATTTCTTCTTCTTTTTGACCATTTAGAAGTGTGTTATTTAATTTCCAAATATTTGGAGATTTTCCAACTTGAATTCTTTTGAATTTATTGAGACATCTATTATGGCCTAGAATATGGTCTATCTTGCTAAATATAATGTATGGATGCAATGAGAATATTGTTCAGTATAATGTTCTATTAATATTAATTATGCCAAGTTGGTTGATAATATTCAAATTTTCTATACCTTTGCTGATCTTTTCTCTACTTGGTCTATCAATTATTAAGAAAATGGTATAAAATTTCCAGCTGCTCTTGTGTCTTTATTACACTTTTCAGTTGTATAGTTTTTGTTTCATGTACTTTCAAGCTCTCTTATTATGTGTAGAAATGAGTAGGATCATTATATCTTCTTTGTAAATTGATTCTTTTATCACTATCATATCATTTATCCTTATGAAATGACCTCTTTATCTCTGGTAGTATTTTCTGTTCTGAAATCTGCTTTGTCTGATATTAACATAGCTATTCCTACTTTTTTTGAATAACATTAGCCTGCTATATATTTAACCATCTCCATACTTGTAGCCTTTTTGTATCTTTATATTTGAAGTGCCTTTCTTAAAGATGGCATATAGTTGTATCTCCCTTTTTTGTGAAATCTTAAAACGTCTGCCTTTAAATTGAATTTTTAGGCCATTTACATATTTTGTGATTATTAATATGGCTTAATTTAAATCTATCATTTTGGTACTTATTCTTTATTTGTCTCACCAGTTCTTTATTTTCTTTTTCAACTTTTTCTGCCTCTTTGAGATTGAGTACTTTTTTGTGATTTAATTTTATTTCATTTGTTGGCTTATTAGCTTCTGTTTTTGTTTAATTTAGTGGTTACATTAAAGTTTATAATGTATACCTTTAACTCAACACACTCTACCTGTGTATTGTATTATACCATTTCATGTGTACTAGAAGAACCTTATAGTAATATATTCCCATTTCTCCTGGCCCAGCCTTTGAGCTAATGTTGACATACATTTTATTTTTGAATGTGTTATAAACACCATAATAGATGGTTTCTACTTCTGATTAAACAGTCAATTATCTTTTAAAGAGCTATATATTACCAATTTCATTTATTTACCCAGTATTTGAGGTTTCTGGTGCTCTTCATTCCTTTGTATAGGTCAGGTTTCTCCCAATATCATTTTATTCTGCTTGGGTCTTCCTTTAGTATGTCTTACAGTGCCAGGGTGGTTGTGATGAACTCTTTCATCCTTTCTATTTCTGAAAAAGTATTTATCTTTTGACCTTGCTTTTGAAAGATATTTTGGGTTTTTTTATTTCAGCATGATAAACAATATTGCTTCACAATCATCTAATTTGCATTTTTTTTAAATGAGAACCGCTGTTATTCACATCTTTGGTCCATTTATAATGTGTCACTTTTTCTCTGGCTTCCTTTAGGTATTTTTGTTTCTCACTAGTTTTGAAATATTAAATTACAATGGGCTTTGCTGTAGTTTGCTTCATGTGTGTATCATACTTCAGGTTCATTGAGTTATTCAATCTGCGGTATTATAATTTTTAATCAGATTTAGAAAAAAGTTTTTGTTCCATCCACTTTCTCCTCTCCAATTATGTACAACTCCAATTCCATGTATATTTGGCTGCTTAAAATTGTCCTACAGCTCACTGATAGTTTGTTTACTTTTTGTTACCCTTTTCTTTGTAAAAGAGAAAAGGAGTTTCTGTTGAGATTTTTTGTTGCCATGTCTTCAAGCATACTAATCTTTCCTTTTTATTCCCTCTGGTTGTGTTTTTATCTGCAGAAGTTTAATTAGGTTCTTTTGTTTACATTACAAAAAATATCTTCTATGTCTCTACATAACTTTTTTTTGGGGGGATGGGGTCTCACTCTGCCACCCAGGCTGAAGTACAGTGGCATGATCTCTGCTCACTGCAGCAACCTCCACCTTCTGGTTCAAGCAAATCTCCTGTCTCAGCCTCCTGAGCATCTGGGACTACAGGCACACACCACCACAGCCGGATAATTTTTGTATTTTTAATAGAGAGCCACTGCACTTGGCCCCTACATAACTTTTTGAACACATGGCATACAATTAGAACTTTTTAATGTTCCTACTTAATAATTTGAACATATGTGTTAGTCTTGGGTTGGTTTCCCTCAACTGATGTATTTCTTCCTTTTTTTTTGAGATGAAATCTTGCTCTGTCACTCAGGCTGGAGTGCAATGGCACCATCATGGCTCACTGCAATCTCTGCCTCCTGGGTTCAAGTGATTCTTCTGCCTCAGGCTCCTGAGCTGCTGGGATTGCAGGTGGTTGCCACCATGCTTGGCTATTTTTTTTTTTTTTTGTATTTTTCGTAAAGACAGGGTTACACTATATTGGATAGGCAGGTCTCGAACTCCTTACCTTGTGATCCATCCGCCTCAGCCTCCCAAAGTTCTGGGATTACAGGCGTGAACCACTGCGCCCAGACTTTCCTTTTTATGTGTCATATTTTTGACCCCTTTGAATGCTGGTAACATGATTGGATGGTAGGTATTGTGAATTTTACTTTGTTGAATGTTGTTTATATTTATTTTATTTATTTATTTATGACAGGGTCTTGCTTTGTTGCCAGGCTGGAGTACAGTGGTGTGATCAAAGCTCAGTGCATCTTCAAACTCTTGTGCTTAGACAATCCTCTTGCCTGAGCCTCCCAAGTATCTAGGACAACAGGCACACACCACCACACCTGTCGAATTTTCCTTTTCTTATTTTTTTCTTTCAATTTTTATTTAAGGTTCAGGGCAATATGTGCAGTTTTGTTATATAGGTAAATTCATGTCACAGGGGTTTGGCATGCAGATTATTTTGTTACTCAGGTACTAAGCATTAGTACATGATAGATATTTTTTCTGATCCTCTATTTCCTTCATCTTGTTTTCTCAATGAGCCCCTTTGTCAATTGTTAACCACTTCATGTCCATATGTTCTTGTTATTTAGCTCTCACTTTTAAGTAATAACCTGTGGTATTTGTTTTTCTGTTTCTGTGTTAGTTTGCTTGGAATAATGGCCTCAAGCTCCATCTGTGTTGCTACAAAGAACATGAATTCATTCTTTTTTATGGCTGGATAGTATTCCATGGTATATATGTACCATGTAGTCTTTATCCAGTCCACCACTGATGGGCATTTAGGTTGATTCCATGTCTTTGCTATTGCGAATACTGCTACAATGAACATATGTATGAATTACTCTTTATGGTAGAATAATTTGTATGCTTTGGGGTATATACCCAATGAAGAGATTCCTGGGTTGAATGGTAATTCTGTTTTGAGTTCTTTGAGGAATCCCCACATTGCTTTCCACGATGGCTGACCAAATTTACACTCCCATCAGCAGTGTATTAGTATCTCTTTTCCCTGCAATATCACCAGCATCCTTTAACTTTTTATTTTTTAATAATAACCATTCTGACTGGTGTGGGATGGTATCTCACTGTGGTTTTGATTTACATTTCTCTAACAATTAGTGACATTCATCATTTTTTCACATGCTTGTTGGCAGCGTGGATGTCTTCTTTTGAAAAGTTTCTGTTCATGCCCTTTACCCACTTCTTAATAGGGTCATTTGTTTTTGTTTGTAAATTTAAGTTCTTCAAAGATTCTGGATATTAGACCTTTGTCAGATACATAATTTGCAGATATTTTCTCTCATTACCAAACTCTCTGCTGTGCTACTTCTCAAATATGCCCAAAGGTGAACATTTCATCACTAAATAGTGATTGTAACTTCCTCATTAATGATGTCTCATTATTTGTGGAAATAAGTTATCTAAATCCTAACAAAGGTATATTGTCCCCTGTGGAATTTTACAAGAATATATTTAATTTGTACAAAAAAAGAAATTGATCATTTTAGCATTTTAACTTTTTGTAAATTAGTCTTTATACAAAGGTTATTTACAATTAACATTTGTCGAGAGAGATCCAAGATGGCCAATTAACAACAGCTCAGGATTGTAGCTCCCAGTGAAAGCGCAGAGAGAGAGTGGACGCTGCACTTTCAGACGAATTTTTGTTGCTCACAGACCGGGAGATTCCCAGCGGAGGAGCCACACGGGTCGCCAGCGTGACTTTTTTGGCTGGTGCAGCTGTTTTGCAGGCACCCCGGCACGACGCTTCTCGGTGCGGAGTATACGGGACGGGGTGCCCTGTGAGTCAGGCTCGGCTGGTCCCATACCCACAAGGAGAACAGCAATGGGAAACGCTGAGGACTGAGAGTTTCACAGCAATCACAGCCAAACCGGGAAGGTCCAGCTCTGTGGGGAAGGGGCGTCCGCCAAACGAAAACTAAGAAACAGAAAAAACTTCATCACTGGGTGGAGAGAGATCCAAGATGGCTGATTAACAACAGCTCAGGATTGTAGCTCCCAGTGAAAACACAGAGAGCATGTGGACACCGCAATTTCCGATGAATTTCTGTTGCCCACAAACTGGGAGCTACCCAGTGGAGGAGCCACACAGGTTGCCAGCGTGACTCTTTTGGCCGGCGCGGTGCGGCACTTCTCAGTGCGGAGTATACGCTACTGGGTGCCCTCTGAGTCAGGCTCAGCTGGTCCCATCCCCACAAGGAGAACAGCAGTTGGAAGCACTGAGGACTGAGAGTTTCACAGTAAGCACAGCTGAACCTGGGAAACCCTAGCTTTGCGGGGAAAGGGCGTCTGCCTAAGGAAAACTAAGAAACAGAAAAAACTTCATCACCAACAAGCTGGACGTCCACTCAGACCCAATCTGAAAGTCGGCAATTGCAAAGATGACAGATGGATAAATCCACAAAAATGGGAAGAAACCACTGCAAAAAGGCTGAGAACACCCAAAATCAGAATGCTTCTCCTCCTACAGGGGATCACAGCTCCTTATCAGCAAGAGAACAAGGCCTGATGGAGAATGAGTGCGACGAACTGACAGAATCAGGCTTCAGAAGGTGGATAATAAGAAACTTCTGTGAGCTAAAAGAGCATGTACTAACCCAATGCAAAGAAACTAAGAACCTTGAAAGAAGATTTAACGAAATGCTAACGAGAATGGATAACTTAGAGAGGAATATAAATGAATTGATGGA
>CAUYLG010029208.1:0-86196 GCA_963573385.1 Cacajao melanocephalus
CATAAATGAAAATTTTGAGAAAAAAACCTTAATCAAAATTTAAAACATTTGCTCTGCAAATGACTACGTTAATACAATGGGAAAAAAAAAAAAAAAAAAAAACGACATACATACTGGGAGAGAATACTTGCAAGCCTGCAAACCACATATCTGAATGAAAGACGCATAGAAAGAATGATCAAAATTCAACAGTAAATACAAACAATTCAATAGTAAATATAAATAATTCAATTAGAAAATGGGCAAAAGATAGACCATTTACCAGAGGATATATGGATGGCAAATAAGCATATTACAATATATTCAAGATTATTTCCCATTAAGCAAATGCAAATTAGAATCACAATGAGATCTAATTACATACCTACCAGAAGTGCTAAAAAAATAATAATACTAAAGTAACAATACCAAGTACTATCAAGGATACAGAGAAACTGGATCCCTTATATGTTGCCTAGGGAATGCCAATGGTACAAACACTCCGGAAAATCATTTGACACTCTTAAAAAGCCAAGCATGTACATAGAATACCACCAATCGGTTACATTCCTGGTCATATAGCCCAGAGAAATGAAAACTTAACATCAAACACAAATCTGAACCAAGAACAACCCAAATCAACAACTTAATGAATAAATGTCTGAAGGAACTGCTCCACATCCATATAACGGAATACAACTCAGCAATAAGCAAGAGCAAATTATCACTGTACACAACTAGGTGGCTCTCCAGGACATTAGGCTGAATAAAAAAGCCAATATGAGAAGCTTATATACTGTATGATTCCCTTCCTGGAACATTCTTAAACTAACAATGATAGAGATGGAAGATGATTAGTCATGCAAGTTTTGGGATGGAGGAGGAGAAGGGAAATGGGTGTGACTGCGAAAGGGTAGCACAAAGGGGACTCCTGTGTTGATAAGGCAGTCCTATTCCTTGACTCAGTGATTCCACCAATTGACACATGGGCTAAAATTGCATAGAACTAAATACACACACACACACACACACACACAGAAATGCATGTAAAACTGGCAAAATCTTAATTGTACCAATGTTAATTTTCCAGTTTTCATTCTGTACTATAATTATGTAAGCTTTTACCATTGGCAAAAACTGTGTGACTGATATAGGCATCTCCCTAAATTATCTTTTCAGCTTCCTACAAATCTATTACTCTTTCAAAATAAATAGTTAAATGCAATGTAATGTGCCCACAAGCTCAGGGTTTACAGTAGATGTGACTTATTCTTAGCTCAAAAATCCTCTGGCCTGACTCATCTTGGCTCAGTCCCAAACTCAACCTTGATAATTAATAAGGATTGTTTTTACATTGATAATATTTGCCATTTTCCGAATCTAGCAAATTCCTTTGAATCCCTATGGTTTTACGTATGCCGTTTTCCTCATTTAAAGAATATTAATTCCCCTTCTCAGGCATAATATCAAGTCCTCTCCTTAGAAATTCAGCTCAAAATTCATTCCTCTGGTGCATGCATTTTAATGAGAATTATATATATATAGTCATATATTAATTATCTATTAAAGAGAATTATATACATATATTTGTGTGCATATATATCATACATCACATATTGATCATATGTCATATAGCATATGTCACATTTTAATTGAATCACAGCTTCCGTCAGGGAGCCATATCTTTGATGAGAATATGTAGGTAATTGGGATTCAGTTGCTGTAAGAGGGATGGGTGCCGGAAGGCCTAAATACTCTCAATCTGCATTGCCAATCTGAAAGTGTGTGTGTCTGCACATGTGTGTGTGAGCATGCACACATAAATAAATATGTATATACACATACATGCCTGTTATGTCACCTATATATAAACATATGTAAAGTGTGAGTCCATTCTGACACTGCTGTAAAGAACTACCTGATACTGGGTAATTTATAAAGAAAAGAGGTTTTATTGGCTCACAGTTCTGCAGGCTGTACAGGAAGCACGGCTGGGGAGGCCTCAGGAAACTTACAATCACGGCAGAAGGCAAAGGGGAAGCTGGCACATCTTACATTGCTGGAGTGGAAGGAAGAGAGGGAAGCTGAAAGTACTACACACTTTTAAACAACCAGATTTCATGAGAAGTCACTCACCATAAGGAGAATAGCAAGGTGGGGAGTCTGCATTCATGATCCAATCCCCTTCCAACGGGCCTCTCCTTCAACCTGTGGGGATTACAAGTTGATATGAGATTTGAGTGGGGACACAGTGCCAAACCATATCATATATTATCATGATGTGACATGGATATATACAATGCATATCTATTGATTATACAGGTATACATGTACGTGCATGTATGTACACACATTCATACATACTCTTGCTCTCTTGGTTTTCTATCAGGATGTGTATGTATAATATATCACTATGTGACATAGATATATAGATGGTACATGTTATATGCCTGCACCTGTACACACACACACACAGAGCCCACCATGGGTTCATGGTTTCTGAAATGTGGATGGAGAGTGTTCTCACTGCACAGCACCTGTTTCACCATAGTTCCATGCTCCTGGTCCCTGCTTAGCCTGCAACTTTCTGATTGTCTACCCAGCGCAGACTTTTGCTGCCTGTAAGGGCAGAGCTCCTGCTAAGTGATGCTCTTGGATGCCAGGTCGAAACCCTTCCCATCCTTCCCAGGATTCTGCATCTGGCGCTGACTCCCAGACTTTGACTACAGTGGAGGGAAGGGAGAGCCATTATTCCCCAACTGGGCAGCAGCAACTTGTGTTCTCTCAGTCACACCCTGTGGCTCAGTGGTCCCTGAGCTCTCCCAGGCAGGACTGGGCAGCTGTCCACCTCCTGCAGCTGCAGAGTCCATGCAGTCCATGGAGATGCCTCCTTTCACTGGGCACCCTTCCCATCTTTGGGGAACAGAGGGCAGAGAACCCACAGGATGCCTGTACAGCATAGGTACCTGGCTGTATCTCCATTTATGACCTCTTTGTTCTTAATCTGGCTGGAGGTCCGAGACTGGTAGGATCTGTTCTTAGCCACTTCCTTTGTGAATTCTGCACAGCCCAATCCGACCCACACTCACTTTGGCATTTTACTTTTTTCAAGTTTAAACTGAGTGGAGAAGAGTTTATTATCTCGTTCAACATGCTCTACCAAAATTCATAACATCTTGAGTTATTTGGTGATGAAACAAATGAAGAGAGGAAAAAAACAATCTTTTCCAAGAGGACTTTGCAGGTAAACACCCAGATTTCTGAGGCCTCAGAGTCCCTTCCACATGGAGCATCTAGAACATTCCACGCCAAGCACTGACCACGTGGTGACAGAGCCAGAGATGAGAGCAGTCCTTGCTGGTCCAGAGTTAACTCAAACACCCTGTGAGTGCCTCAACCACATGAAACTTTATCAACCAGTGACATATAATCTGTTTCAGAGACTTTGAGAGAAAACAGTCTTTGGGGCTCCTTCTCCATCTTTTGAAAACGTAGGCACTCAGGCAGGCAGATGGGGTTGGCAGCTTGCTCTTGTGATGCAATTCAAAGTTAGTACTGGGACTGCGGCTGCCGAGCAGGTCATCTGCTCTCTGAATATTATGTGTTAAGAAATCGCAGTTGGGCAATGTGTTCCCAGAATCACTGTGTTCTCTGAGTATAGCTTACATATGTCAGTGTTTGTATTTTATGTGCCTTTGACCTCACTGTTACTTTCCAGTTGTTTTAAAAGCTTAAGCATGTTTTGTTATAGAGCTGGAACTTTTTAAGACATGGCAGCAACATTTCATAAAATTGCAATGTCTAAAATGCCAAGTGTAATTGAAAGAATTTCATATTTATTTCAGCTGTAAAACTGAAGGAAAACATTAGTATTACCTTCAGTCTTTTGTAATGCTCTGTGTTGATTTTCTTATTTTGTGAAAGGCACTATGCTAGGCTCCAGATTTTCAAGGCGAGGTAAGAGGCAGCCCCTGCCCCAGGCGAGCACGGGGCCTCCCAGATTCCTCGGGGCAGTGCCTCTGGGTGGCAGCAGTGTAGGAACACACTTTCTCCTGCATGAATTGCACTAAGAACTGCTTCAGACTCAGCTGGCAAGGAGGCTGGACGCTTCAGCCATTTCAGACCTTCAATAACTGAGCTGTTCCAAACCAGTGAGAAATTTAAGAAACTTGCACTGGACTGTTTGCAGGATCCGACAGAGAGTGGTGACCGTCGCCAGCCCCTTGCAAAATCTGGGATCCTGTCTCTTCAGTATGCAGTGGGGCGGGGACCCAAATGGAACTGGACGGGGGCTTTGCTCTGCAGTGCTGACAGTCTAGAGGAAGGTACAAACACCAACAGAATCTGAGCATTTCCTGCAGCCATTTCAATATGCAGTGCAGGTATAAATTAAGTGGCCGTGCATCCACTTCTGACCCGCAGCTGGAAAGAGAGAGATCTGAGGGATAGTGAGACAAGGTGTGGAGAGGATGGACAGGTGGCACCTTCTCCTGCTGGCTACGTGGCCTTAAGCAAGTCCTCTAACCCCAGAGAAGCTCATGTCTTTGTCTGTGAAGCAGAAATCATGACAGTATCACACCCACCTCTTGGGCAAGGATTGAGTATCCTCATATATAAATGTCCCAAGGCCACGCTGGGGCACGCAGAAGCCACTTATTGAGTCTCCAGGAGTCTGAGGAACAATTTCATGGGATGAAAAATGCTGATTCCCTTAGTCAGTTTTAGTCAAGAACCCTGAGCCTAAGGAAGAAAGAAAGTCCTCCATACCCTCAATCAGGAGCAAATAGTAGCCTGGGGCCCAGTGGTCACAGACAGCAAAGGACGTAGGGGTAGAAGCATATTTGATGATGGCTGGGAAGTCCTACATAGGGCTGGCTGGATAGCTTAGTTCCTGAAAATTAGAGCTTATCTATTATCTATCTATCTATCTATCTATCTATCTATCTATCTATCTATCTATCTACCTATCTACCTACCTATCTACCTATCTACCTATCTATTGGTCTATCTATGTATCTATCGATCACCTATTTATCTATCTCTCATCTATGCAGTTCTCCCTTCTCTCTCTCTGTTTCTCTATCTTTGCTTCTATCTCCCTCTCTTCTCTCCCTCTCCTGCTTTCCCTCCCTCCGTCTATTCTTTATCTTCATATCTATCTCAGTCCCCAGATCCCACGCCACATCAGATCTACTCTCCCCTCAATCACTTCAATTTACAGACAGGGAAACAGAGGCCCAGAGAGGGGGCAGGGGGCAGGGGGCACCAGCAGCTTCCCAATGTCACACTGAGAGTGGTATGGACAGCTCAGAACTCAGCCCTCTGTGCCCTGGAACAGCAGTCTCCAAGTGGGATGTGAAGAAGATTCATTGGGTTATGGGAAGAAAACATTAGAATTTCTATTTATAATTTTTGCAGCTCATGGCTTTAGAATTTGTATTTTGTACATGTTTTATAAAGCCTACCACACATATCTACTAATATCTATCGGTCTATCTATCATCTATCTATCTATCTATCATCTAACCACTTAAAAGCATATCCATATACTCACAATGGAGGCAATATTTTGCTGACAGAAGTCTGATCAAAGTGTTTGGCGACTGTTCATTGTGGGTGGGTGGGTTTGAAATTACCATCAAACCTGTCCCCTGTTGTTTAGTATTAAAACCTGTTTATCCAGAGTTGAGTGCCCAGAACTGGGAACACACCAGTTACTGCTGCTGACCATGTCTAGAAGGATGGAAGGCAGCTGGATGTTCCACAGAGCCAACTGGTTTGCACAGAGGAAGTGCATGATGGCTGCTTCTGAATCTCATCTCACCAAAAGCGTCCCAATAACGTTTCTATTTCATGTGGTCATGATCATCCCCCCAGCCAAGGAGAAGAGGTGCCCCAGCTGGTTGCTTGCCAGTCACTGAAGTCTAGATCTTTGCCCTTGCCCAGCCTGAGTGTTGCTTGCAGGAATTGCCAGGGGAGGCTGCTCCCCCATCAGCGCTGGCTCTTCGGCCCAGCTGCCTTCCACTGGTTCCTGGACACTGCATGTCATATCCCCGCAGGAGGCAGAACTCAGAGGCCAGGAACAGGTTATCCTCAGGAAGGCACAGCTCAGATTCCATACCTTCCTTCTAGCTGGGTCCAGAGGCACTTCTCATGCATTTCTTGCCTCCAGTAAGGGTCCTGAGGACACAGCAGTTAGACTCAAAGTGCATCTTGAGTCTGGGTTTCCGCATTCCACTCAAAATCCTTTAAAGTGGCTTATGTAATTTTCCAGTTGAAAACTGTGACCACCTCAGACTCCACCAGCAGCAGCAGTTGAGAGGGCTGAGGACTCTGAGGTGCTCAGTGCTTTGCATTCCCACCGCCAGTGACCACCAGTGTTTCTTCCTTTCATTCAGTCCTCACGTTCACGTCCCCAGCCCAACACCAGCCCAGCTGGTGAGCCAGTGCCCAAGTGTTCTTGCACACATGAGGATGGCTCATGGTCAGGGTGACCTTATGACTGATCTTCTGAACTGGGGCATGTAGGAGCACTAAGCTGATTAAGCCAGGTCAATAAGCATAAACTCTAGATGTGCCAGAGTCCCCTACTTAGGGGAGGCCATACTGGCCACCGAGGTAAACCACTCACCTGTGCTGGGAGTGACTTGTGCCCATTTGCAAACAGAACTGTCTGGCCCTGCTCAAAATTGGAGTCCTTACCACCCTGTGAAAGAGATGTGTTAGCCAAGCTAACTTGTTGCTCCTTAAGAGAAGCTAAAATGTCAACGTCGTGGACTCTTTACAAAGTCGAGCTGATATGGTTTGGCTGTCTCCCCACCCAAATTTCATCTTTAGCTGTAGTGCCCAGAATTCTCGCATGCTGTGAAAGGGACCCAGTGTGAGATAATAGAATAATGGGTGTGGTTCCACCATACTGTTCTCATGATAGTGAATAAGTCTTACCCGAGCTGATGGTTTTATAAGGGGTTTCCCCTTTCACGTGGCTCTCATTCTCTCTTGCCTGCCTCCATGTAAGATGCACCTTTTGCCTTCCACCATGATTGCAAGGCCTCCCCAGCTATGTGGAGCTGTGAGTCCACTAAACCTCTTTTCTTTTATAAATTACCCAGTCTGGGATAGGTCTCTATTAGCAGCATGGGAAGGGATTAATATGCAAGGTATTTGGGTTCAGAGAGATTTGCTTTTATGCTTTAGTAAAACAACAACAGTTCTCAGGGAAATCCTACCTTACTGCAGTAATTTCAGTCCCATGCCGTCAAAGGCAGCATTCTGGTGGCAGTTTCTGAGTTTTGCTCAGGTACGTCTCTAGCCACAGATGTGGTCCAGCACAAGCAACCCCGGGTCCCTACACCAGGCTTACATCACATGGTCTATATTTTCTAAGCCGGGGACTCTGGACTCCGTGAGTTCACACTTCGGTGTTAATTTTAAGTGGGCATTTTAAATGCCTTTGCTGGGCTTCTGACTGGTGCTTTATGTCCAGCCCCTGCTCTGTGCTGCTGTGGTGTGGGCCTGGCCTGTGGGCTGTGGACTTCATTTAGCAGTCTGGGTCCTGACGGCCGGGGATCGTTGGCCCTGGGTCCCGACGCGGAATTTAATACGTTCATAAACGTGTTTTCAGTGATCCCTGCTCCCTGATATCTGGCATATTAACAAATAAGTGCTGCTAGGGGAATAGAAACCAGAATTATACCATCAGAGTCATATTTGGGGGGAAATCCTTTCCCTCTTCTGATTGCAGGCTAGTTTTTTTTTTATTTTAATAAAAAACAGAAGCGATGAATAGTTCACCCTCTCTGGCACTAAGAAGGGGGTGTTTTCAGAGATGTGGGGTTCACTTCCAGAGTTAAAATGGTGACAATCTGGGAAGTTTCTGTTTTTTTGTTTCAGATGATGAGGAAAAAAGCAAATGTCATACAGCAGAAAGACAAAAAAGAACGTGTATCCCAGACACAGATTTTAAAAAACAAAACTCATCATTCAGCCGTGTAGGAAGGGGAGGTTTTTTTTTTTCTTTTTTCAGAAAAGAACGCGTAAATGCTCTGACCTTGTCTGAAAGCCTGGACAAGTGACACCCACGGTGTTTTAAATCCCTCTGTCCAATGGCGATTGTCTGTTATAGGAAAATCACCCAGGTCTTAGAGAGGCAGTATCTATTAATTCAATTGCACTCATTGTAAAATACGCACAAGGTATTTTAATCTGGCAAGGTATACACCATCCGCCTTGAACAAAGGCCAGGTTTTTGGTAACCAGAGCCTCTAGAGGCCAGACGTCATCAGAGCTTGAGGCTTAAACTCCTGTTTATTTGGGTATGGCACCAAACGAAACATTTTCTTTATGTTCCAGCAGTTTCTGGAAAACCAGCTGTTCTAAATTTGGTTTAAAACATTTGTTAAAGTCACCAATAAATGAAAAGGAGAAGGAATCGAGCTGGCTTTGCAATAGGAAAAAGCTCTCAAGTTTCCTTGAACAAGACGAGTTTTCCTTCTAGATTGGTTTTGTAGTTGGGCTTGTCTTCAGGGGATTGTTTCTGTCCAGGATTGAAGGGGAAGGGTTTTTCCACTCCCATCCTCCACGCTCAAGCACGGCCCATCTGCCCTGAGGTTAGAGAGCTGAGGACTGTTTTCGCCGGCCAAGAGGATGAGGTCAGCCCAGCCCTCAGAGGCAAACTCAGCCAGGGGAGTGCAGCGCCCCCAGGCCAGTTGGGCGGCACATATGGCCCTGTCACCCGCTCCTCACCTGTGCCCACGGGTATCCAGGCTCCAGAGCTTTTTCACGGTGAAGGTGATTGAGTGAGCTGCAGAGCAGTGGGAACAGAAATCTGAGTGAGGAGCACGTCCAACATGGTATTGAAATCATTTGTCTGGAGTAAAATACTGGCTTCTTTCTGGACACAGCAGGGACTGGAGCGACAGGACGTGGCCCCTCTGAGACTGCCCTTGTTTCTCAGAAAGTGCAGGGCCGGGGCTCCATCTCCGGGAGGTCTGCTGCCCTGAAATGCTCTTTGCAGAAAGTATCAGCCATAACAAATGAGCACACACCGCACACCAAATCTTGGACTCCCGATGGTCCCTGGAGGTGGGCAGATCTTCTTTCACCGCAGAAGGTGGAACAGACACACAGCATCTCCGAGGACATGCACGAACAGAGGCAAACATCCTCGTGGATAGCAGCGACTCGCTCCTGCGTGCAGCGCACACACCACAAGGACTGAGGACTTCTTTTGAAACATGGCTTTTGAGTTCTGAACCAATGTGCTGAACAGAACGCCTACTCCCCCCATCCCTCCTCAGGCTCTGGCCCATGCTGGCCCCATCTCACACAGATGCCCTTCCCTCTTCCACCATCTGCCAGGCCCTCCATCTTCAGTCTGTCTCATGTCCCAGATGGGGCTTCTCTCGTCCCCTTCAACCCCAATACCCTGTTCCTACAGTGGCCACTGCATTAACTCTCCCAGGTACCAATCTCTCCTCTCTGTTAGACTGTGAGCCTCTAGAGAGAGCAAGACTGTGTGGGTCCCGCGGCCACCAGGACAGACGATATCCCCATGGGAGATTCAATAAGAGGGTGTGGATTCCTTGCCACTACCCGAGAATGTATTGCCAAGTTTCACATCAGAAGTCTAATGGGTGAAAACGCTTTTTCACATGGAATTACAATATGTCACAGTGAAAAAACGTTTTCTGAGATTCAGCTAGGTGAGCAAAGTAAAGGCTGAATGCAAACCAGAACCCTGTTGTAGCCCTTCTGACATTTCCAAAATAGTGACCAATAAAAGTTGCTATTTATGCGTGCCCTACCAGTGACACTATTAAATCTTTTGGCTGCACTGTTTGGGGAAGGTTACAGGCTGAAAGCAGTGTGAATTGGAACCGTGTCTAAATTGGAATTTTTATCTGGCACCATTTGGCTTAAACTTGGATTGCTAACCTTCAGGATTTACTCATACTGGAATTATTCAGCAGGGGGCTCACTGCTGTGTGGCATTTTTTTTTTTAAATGTATATGAAAAGAGAAAAACTTGGGCATGCTGCCGACACATGCATTATGTTTGGAAAGGGCTATTCTCCCAACATGGGGAATAAAAAGGAGACCTAATTTATTAGCATTTCAAAAATCATCGCAGCCACAGAACGGGTAAACAAGGCAATTGTGATTAATCTAAACTGAAAAGCCACATTTTGTTTATTAGATCTCTAAACCATCCAAGCTACATTTTTTGTAATAGTTCAGATTTTTCTTCCCCCTACCCTTCAGAAGTGACAGAGAAAAATCTATTTCTTGGCTGGAGTAATCTCAAATAAATTAATATCATTTTTCATATAAATTTGTTTGGGGAAACTTGAAACTGTAGCATAACCTATTGATTTCATTATTCGAATTAAGTTTAAGAAATCTTACAGCTGTTTGCTGTCAAAATCTAAACCTACTGTCCATTTTCAGCTAGACACTGAATATACATTTCACCTTGTGGCTCAATAATGTTTTAATATAAAAGTACATGCTCACGAAACACATGCTCAGGGCTCCTCTGACGCTTAATAGCAACAGAAGGGGTAACAGTTAGCAGTTTTGTTTTCCTGGGTATACGTGGTCCAAGTTGAAAGTTTTTCCTGGGCTGCTTCCAAAAATTTTGTTCCTCATTTCTTGACCTTTTTGGAGTTTGGAATCAATGAACATTGCCTTCCATAAGAGTGTCAAGCGTAGAATAAAAAATCGCATCACATCATTTTTCATCGTGGCCAGATGAGGTCTGAGTGGAGGAACAAGGAACAGGAAAGAGCGAACATCTGAAAAATTGGCTCTGCAAGCTGGAATGTGATTCTGCTCTAAGGGGCCACTTTTTTTTCCCTTTCTTTCCAGAACAGGCAGGTTGTAGACAGATCTGGGTCTTAGCCTGCCACCCCAAGGGCCCCAATGTCAAGAAACAGTGATAGAACACTGTTCATTTATGCAACATCTGTAACACATATAGCAAATTATTAATAGCTCAATATGCCAATCTGCCACTGTGCATTTTTGACATAGTAGGGGCCAGGAGCACGGAAGTTTTGCAGCTCAGAAATGAAAATGGTGCTCCCGACGAAAATTAAATGCAGGTGCTTTGAGTTTGTGTATTTGAAAGCAAACATCCCTAGCTTCTTTCAGGGGGTGGAGGGGGTCAAAAAGTGGCAGTGCTTCCAGCTCAACTCAAAGGTTAATAGAGCTAGTCTCTTGTGGATATGAGCATCGGTATTATTTATGTCGTGTTGTGTCACTTAATGCTAATTTCTGTGATGCTAACAGTTCTGTGAAGAGACAGTTCTGCCTCTTAAGGCAATGAGGGATGCTGCTGAGGGCCAGCGAGTGGAAGCCGCATTGCTTACAAAACAAACAAAACCGAAACCGAGGATCAGAGTCTCTCGCAAGTAGTCACCACATGCCACTCCCCTAATTATTAGCCACCACTGGGATTCATGGAGACAACTTCCCTCTCTCCATTGCAAGCTTGCATCTTGTTTTTTCTTTTTTTCTTTAAATCAATAACAAAATCTTCTGTTCACAGCTTACCAGTGAACACACGAAAAGCCTCCCTTTGTCTAGACTATTGCTTGTTTGAATTTCTGGACCCTCGGCCTCCTGCATCCCTGCGGGGCTCTATGTCCAGCCTCTGTGTCGAAGCCACTTTGCTCAGTGTCTGCAGACTGGGAGGCTGTGCTTGAACTCTCTGCCATGATAGTTTAGCTACTTCTCCTTGTCTTTATTTTATTTATTTTTAAAACCACTTTATTAAAATGTGATTGTCATATAAAAAGCTGCACATAAAGTGTAAAATGTGATGTGTTCAGAATAAGTGCACAGCCGTGAAACCCTCAGCACAATCAAGGCCAGAACTTATATTTCACCACTGGAGGAAGTTTCCTCCTGGTTCTTTTATTTTCACGTTTTAATTCTTTGATTTTTAAACAATTCTGTGGTAAGGAGACTTAATACAAGATCTACTACCTTAGTAAACTTTTAAGTGTACAGTGCAATATCGTTAACTATAGACCCTGTGTTGTGCAGGAGATCTTAGGACTTTTTCATCCTGTGTAACTGGGAACCCTTAAACCAACATCTCCCCATTTCCCCTCCCCCAGCATCTGGTAAACGCTATTCTCTGAGATTCAAAGAGCTTGACTATTTTAGATTTCACGTAGAAGTGGGATCCTGCAGTATTTGTTCTTCTGTGCCTGGCCTATTTCACCCAGCACAATGGCCTCCAGGTCTGCCCATGTTACTGCAAATGCAGGCTCCCCTTCTCTTCTCAGGCTGAATCATAGTCCATTGCATGGATGAACCACATTTCACAGATACTAGTTGTTCCTGTATCTTGGCTACTGTGAGGGATGCTGAAGTGAACATGGGAGTCCAGAAGTCTTTCTGAGATTTCAGTTCTTCACCTTAAAGGAACTACTCCAAAGAGCTTGGAGCTGGGGAGATAAGGATGTGGTGAGGGGGCAGGGGGGCATCACAAATTTGCACACTTGATCCTTACTTGATTCTCAAGTCTTGCTCTCTGCTGGGCCTGTGCTAGGAGCCAGAGCTTCAGGGATGAACCCAGAACCTGCCTGCAAGCCACAGTTCTGCAAGGTGAGCAGTGGAGCGATGAGACAGAGGAGGCAGGCGTGCTTCCAGCTCAGCGGCAAGGAGGGTGCCTCTTGAAAACGATTCTTGTGCCTTCTTCTTGTCCTTTGCCATAGCTGCTTAATGCTCCCAACTGCCTATGGGGCCAGTGGGTCGTGTTGCCCAGGGATAGAAAGGCTGGATAATGCCCAGTTCTGGTCATGCACACAGGAGGCAAGGTGGTCAGGCAAGAGCTTTGCCAGAGGACAGCCATGGGAAAGGATGTGTTGTCCCTCCCCTTAGCCATTCAAACAGAGCTCGAGGGTCTCATCATGGCTGTGAGGGTGGTGGCCCGCCTGCATGCAACAAGGCCAGACCATCTCTGTGGCAGGAGAGAAGATAACACAGGGCGAGAGGAAGGAAATGCCGCGCTTTTGCCAGCTCTGAGGTTCAGATGGGGCTAGGAGGCCAGAGAGCACGTTGAGCAGATTTTTGTCTTAATTACCGATACAAGTTCAGAGACCTCAAAAGTGGGGTTCTGCTCTCTGTTCTGTTGGAGACCCCAAGAGGCAGCTGCCAGGGACAGCCTGGCATATCCACTGGCTTCCAGCACCAGAATCCGGCAGCCGACGAAGCTGGCTCACAGGCAGAGAAGGCACAATGCCCTGGAGGCCACAGCCATCACCAGGGACCTGCCCAATGCCCCAGTCATCCCATCACCTGCTCCACAGGCCCCTGGGAAGGAAGCAGAGGCAGAGCAGGGCCCCTGGACATTCTCCAGGAGAACTGAGTCACCTACAGAGATCCTTTCAACGACTAGGTCTGAATAAGCTTACAGCCAGACTGTGATTTAGCTGCGTTGTTTTCTTCCCTCTACCAATCAACAGGCAGGTGGTGATGAGCAACGCCGGATTAGTGAAAAATAAAAGGATTTTATGTTTCTCTTCACATGAGTTGTAATTCGTCAAATTCTTGGAAAGCGTCACAGTCGAGAAAACTCTGGGGTTATTCGCTATGTTGTCCCAGTGACGGTGTAGAATTGGCCAGCATGGAAGGGGGCTGCCTTAGGAACAAGGCCAGACCCCATGGAACATGTGGGTACAAGTGTTTTGGTGGTGACAGCCAAGGGCAGGGGCTCCCCTGCGTAAGCAAAGCAATGAGGATGGGGCATTTAATGTAAATGTGCATGGAAACCTCTGTGGCTGGGCACCAACAGGGGCACAGAGGAAAGCAAAACTACCAAGTCCTGAGAAGATCGGGGCCCAGGCTGGGAGAAAGGCATTCAAGGAGAGCTTCCCTCTGGCTGGCTCCGAAAAACAGGGGTTTTCTTATATTTAACTGGAAACATTCATTTCATTAGCATATAATGTAACACGATTTCCCTGGCTGTATAGCTTGCATTTTTTCACATTGTTCTTTCTTCTTTTCCCATTATTTTTGATGGTTGAATCAATTACTAGTCACTCCTGTCCCTCCTGTTAGTTGGGCATTTTACTGCGCATTTTAGCTCCATTCTTGAGCATCTCCAGTCCCAGCCTCTGCCCCCACAGCTGCCCTGGGTCAGGGCCTGAGCCAAGGTGATCACGTCATCAGTCTTCTCTGTTCCAGGACTTCCGGTGACAAAATTTCTTTGCTTGGCCGAATTTTAGTCATGCTCCTGAAGCTTCTCCCAGGCCCATCCGTGTATTTCCTTGTAAAATCTAATTTTAGCAAAGAACACTGCTAAGTGAGTTTCTCAAGAAACCCCAATCCTCAGGCACCTGATCACCCTCAATGATATCTGATCAGGATCCACTTCCTCCACTGGTGCCCAGGTGGTATCTGACCCCCCGGCCAGTCCTCAGCAAGCATCATGTTAGATCGGTTTAGCCAGAAGCTCCCATAGCCCTGATGCTTCCTCTTACGTCATTTTCCACCCACTGACCCTCATCCTGCCCTTGGCTGTAGATGCCCACTTGCCCATGTTCTATTCAGAGCTGAGCCCAGTCACTGCAAAATCCCGTTGCCTTGGTTTCTGCACCTATGGAGATGGTCCTGGATACAGTCTTCCTATTCCTCAACAAGCGTTGTTGAGTAATCGTTTCTTTAACACTGGTTGGGTTCAGGCAGTGGGGAGCGCCAGCTGGAGAGTGGACATGAGGCTCCCACATCCCACCTGCAGCTCCCCAGTGCCATTTGAATCCTTTGCGGAAAGACCTCAGCTCCTGCTGGGAAGGCCCCTGCGCAGACTGACCCTGCTCTCCTCACTCTTTCTGACTCTTTTTCTGGCTAACCCTGCCACCTCCTCCTTCAGGCCTGGGCCTGGGAGCAGCCTGGGAGTTGCTAATCCCCTGGGGGCTGCAAGGTCCCTGCTTGTCTCTTGGTGAATGTTTCTCAAAGTTCCTACTTGGACTATGCCCCTTGGCTTCTGCTGATACTGGCTGAGAAAACTTCCCTGCTTTGGAAACCATCGTCGGACAAATATTTCTCTTAGAGGATGTCAAACTAGAGTCTAAATCCTTTTCCCAAAAGGTATGCTATTCCTCCGTTTCTGCCTGCTAACCCTCAGTTGTTTTCCCTGCCCTCTTGTCCCCGGATGAGGCCCTGGGAATGACTTGCTTCCCCTCCACGACCCACATTCACTCCTAGGTTTATTAATTTATTTTGAGTTTATTATAAGGAATTGTGTTGCACAGCATCCCTTCTGTTTTCAGTAGCTCGCGAACCCTCCGTGTTAACTTCCCCATTTTCCTATACATTTACCGACACATGGCAGGAGGCATCGAGAAGCAGTTTCTTTCTGCTTCACCGTTTTCTGTTTTGAGATCCCGGTTTTGATACATTCATTAGAACACAAACTTCTTTTAAATTAACAGTTAAAAGTATGACTTTGGATCAGTGAGTGTCATGTTCTTGTTCATAATCTCCTATAAAGATACTTCTGGGCAGCTCACAACAGAGCTCCAGCCTGGAATCAGTCCATTTCTTATTTTTTCAGAACTACCAAGTTAGAAAATTCTAACTGTATGCCATATATTGTTGGGACTATCAAACTTTTTATGACTCTGAACATGTGGTTTGAATGTGGACCCCAAAATTATGGAAAGATTTCTCACCTCTCACTGAAGGCCACAGTTGCTCTGCCAGTTACTTTCGGTGTATATATTTGACTCAGCATCTAGAAGGCGGAATTTTCTTTCAGTTTGAGAGATGATAGTGAATAGAATCTTAATCCATCATGTGGTTGCATTTGATTCTGATAAAAACATTCTAATACTCTTTTTCAGCATTTGCCTGAAGTTCTGAAGGATTCCCAATACTATATCAATTTATTTTTTCAGTGTGTGATAAAATTATCAAGTATTAGAAAAGGTAAACTCCAGTAATTAATGTATTTAGGTCACAGTTTGATCTTAAAAAAAATCGCTGCTACTTGAGCTTGCAAATTCAAACTCATATTTCAACCCTAAAATGCCAGGTTCAGGCGATTCAAGAAACCAAATATGTTGCTGAGCTATACCCCTGGAGTAAGCTGCTCAAAGTAACTTCAAGCACCATCAAGGAACACAGACGTATTTTAATGCCTGCCATGTCTCATAGTTCCTTAGCCTCTCCCTCTGTTCTTCAGAGAATTTTCCTGTGCTAAAGCTTCACCTTATGCACTCGTTGCTCAGAGGGTCCTGTGTGCCCACCACCCTGGCCACAGTCACAGGCCACAGTCCTGGGGTCAGTAGCACGTGGCCGATTGAGGGGCCTCTGTGAATGACCCAGGTCCGAACTGGTGTCAGGCACAGCATAGCTATGCTCAGGTGTAATGAGACCACAAATCTCCTTGCAAACCGCACTTGTCAATCTCATCACAGTTCACAACATAATTTTTAACTAAATTAAAAGTATTCTATCTCACAGCTTAGATTTGCTGTGATAGTGTTCAACTATCTGAAGGCCATGAACATTTCGCATGTACAGTGAACCTCCCATTCCTGCTCTCCATGGTTCTGTTCACCTGCAAAGCAGAGACGCAGCTCAACTGCACACACACGTGCATACACAACTGCACAGGCACCTGCACACATCTGCACACGCCCCGGAAGCTTCCCTGACTCAGGCTGCCTTCAGTGCCACGCCATGCACAGTCACGCCATTGGTGACAAACGGTGCCCGCAGCACCTTCTACTTCCCCTGTTGTGATCTTCCTGGCTGCTTATCCAAGTGCTCCTGCAGAATATGGTGCCTGGGATCCTTTGTTTTCTTTTTTTTCCCAACTTGAAAGGTGCGATTTTGAAGGCGCGGGAGTTATTCTCCTCTCTTCCTTTAACAACAAAATCATCAGTTTTGTACTGTTTGCTCTCATATTTTGTCTAATGTGAACTTGGCCTTGCAGAGCTCAAGGTTTTTACTGTATGTTGACGAGAATCATCTCCATGCTCACTTTGCCATTTCCTAACTGGCCATAGAGTAGAGATCCCATGAGGGCTACTTCCTCCAGGCCAGGCTGTCTAGTTTTGAGGACGGTTCTAGCACGTCTACCACTGACAATTGGATTCTTCAGTGGTGATCACTACCCAAGAGTTCCATTGGATCTGCTTTCTGTATTTTCACTCTTACCTGTTGTCTTTATGCTGTTTCCCCAGGTTTTAGTTTTAGACTTAGTTTTAGACCTCAGTGGAACACGTGAGCCATTGAGTCACTTTTTAAAAAATGATTTTACTTCCACATAGTAGTACAACACACATGCCTGCCTGACCAACATAAATGCTAACTCTAACATAAAGTTATGTAGGACAACACAAAAGTACTCGAAGTGAAGTTATCAGGACAGACTCTATCCTTGCAGCATTGCGCAAACTTCAAGAACACAAAGGGATTACCATAAATTCCTAAGTATTCTAACAGTTCACATTTGTGAAATGCACACAAATAAAATAGTGTGATTGACGGCTTTTTTCTTCAGAAACCACAGTTTTGTAAACATTGGGAACACCGTATTAGTGTTCTCCAGAGAGACAGGGTACATACATTCATATCTATCTATCTATTTATTGGTAGACAGATATTTGCATATATATGTATATATATATGCAGACACAAATACATGCATGTGTGTATCTCATATGTATATGAGATACGTTTCGATGGGAGAACTGGTTTGTGCAATTACAGAGGCTGAGAAGTAGTACAAGGGGCACTCTGCAGACTGGGGCAGTAGTATCACGGCTCAGTCCAAATCCTAAAACCTCAGGACTAGGGAAGTCCATGGTGTAACTCAGTCTGAGATCACAGGCCTGAGAACCTAGGGCCACGGGTGTAAGTCCTGGAGTCCAAAGGCAGGAGAGTGTGTCTCAGCTCTGAGAGAAGCGGGTGGGGAGCATGAAATTTTGCCTCTCCCTTTTTGTTCTGCCTGGGACCTCAGCCCACCCTGTTTTACACGCCAATCTCCTCTGGAAACACCCTCGCAGACGTATTCCAAAATCATGCTTCGCCAGCTCTTTAGATATTCCTTAATGCAGTCAAGTTGACCGATAAAACTAAGCATCACAGAATCCACGGACACACAGTGAGAGGCGCTGAGAGTCTGTGTGTTCCCCACACCCTGCACCGTCCAGCCTCAGGTCTTGCCTCTTTGGTTTGGTCCATCGTCTACAAATGATCTGATACTTTAATAAATGTGAATGTGTTTCAATATCATTGTCGTTCTGTGCATAGAAACAAAAATTACAATATCGTTATACTAAAAACTCTATTTGCCTAAATCCTTTGGACCTATCCTCCATGGCCTAGACTCAGGTTTTTACTTTGAATTACAGATATAATTTTTTATATTAAAAAGTTTCCAGGAAAAAAAAATGTGTTCTTGCAAATCTGAAGCCCCTGTGGCATTGCCAACATCATTAGAGTCGCCTAGAGAAGGCCAGAAATACTTTCCCAGCACGCTTCTTCCCTTCCTCCCCCATCCTCCAGAGCCCTGAGTTCTGTTCCCCCTCAGTCCCTTACCCTACTATGGCCAAGGCCACCCAGAGATGAGTCTCCACGTGACTCATGCCTGCAGCCCAGGCTCTGAGCAGGGAGAAATGGACTGCAGAAAGCAGAAAGGCCCCATCAGGGGGAGGTCATGGGACAACCCTGACTTTGGCTAGAGACGAGAAAGAAGGGGGAAAGATGGGAGTGACTGGAAAGGGGCTGAAAAGAAGGAGAGATGTGGGAATGAGGAAAGGCCAGGGAAGGCCCCACGCTCACCAACTCTGCTCACCATCCCGGAAACCCAGGCACTGGGGCATCCAGCAGAACTCTTGGCAGTGGGAGAAGACCCAGAATCCGTGGTTTCTGGATCCTGCCTGGGCTTTAAATGACACATTATCTGGTTTGTCCAAAACACATGTTTTATTACACAAGAAAGAAAAACTTTGGCTGAATTGTTTGAATTATTAAGGCTCAGTCCAGCAGTTTTCAAGAGCTTTTGAACTTAGATTCTTTTACAGTTTTATAATCCCTTTCTCTTGGAAACCACTCTGCATTTTCTCCCAGTGTAGAAACATAAAGGATTGCCATTCCGAGATGTTTTTATGACAAGGTGATTTCCTCCTGGAGTTTGAGGTAAATTATGAGATTGCAAATCCTGTTGCATCATAAAAGCTCTAATATTTCATATTCATATATAGCACTTTGCCATTTCTAAACTCCTCCCAACACATGACACGAGGCGGGAAACATAATCTTTCTTTGCTTGGTAGATAAGAAACTGAAACTCAAGAAGGCCAGGTGCCTGGCCAGGGTCCCACAGGGAGAGAACTTCTATTTCTGGGGTCACTGATCTTTCCACTAGCACTCCCCACCCCCCAGTTTGTGTCTCCACAATTCTCACTGGGGAAGCAAGTTTAATGGTCCTCACCTAGCGCGTCTCATGCTGCACATGAGAACGCTGGGCCCAGGAGCCCCCGGCACATCCAGTGGCTCGTGGGGTCACAGAGCAGTCCTGACCCGACTCTCAGCTACATGCCACTCCCCACAGCTCCCGCAGTTCTCTCCCGGAGCACTGCCTGGTGTCTGGAAAGAGTCATTTGTTTCCCTGTGGTTGGGGATCAATATCCAACCTGGAAATCATCTTCCTTCTTTTCCTGTGTTTCCCCCCCTGCCTTAAAATAGAAGCACATCTAGGATACGACTTTAGCAATGAAATTTCCAGCCTCTTCCGTTAGCGGGAGCAGATGCTAAGTTTAAAAATCTTTCTGAATGGAATGGCAACTGGGAAACAAAAGCGGCCTTCCTCGGAGCCAGGTCAGGCCACACTCGCCCGTGACAGAGGACTCTAAATTTCCACGCAGCCTGCAAGGCTCCAGGCATGAGAGAGAAAGGAGAGGAGAAGAGAATCGAGGCCATGCGATGAGCTGGGTTCTCGGGGCTGCTCTGGCAGCTTGTGCCTGTTCTGTTCTCCTTCTCGCGCTGCCTTTTCTCATCACAGAATGACAGCTACTCAGTAAGGACCTCAGCCTCCTACTCTCGTTTCTAAAATAAAGTAAAGCAAATCTTCACAAAATCAGTAAAATGTTTGCAAAAACAACATTTTCGAACAGTGCAAGATAAAAGGTAACATGACCATGACAAAATGCTAAGAACCTCCACAAATTTGGTTTAGACTATGAGAAAAATGAGGGGCTATAAGACTCTATTTGAGAAAAAGATGTAATATTCTATTACTGGGTTTATAGCCAGGTATAAAATCCAAGTACACCGCTCCTAGCTACTCACTCTCCTCTGTTCAAACCACTAATAAACGGTGGATTCTTTTCGTTTAAAGCTTGTGACTCTCACCTTTAAGTTTTCATAACTGTTAGAAGAGAGAAAAATTAAAGCTACATAATCTCATCTGTTACTTTCCAAAACAGCGAAATTGGAATCTTTGGCAAAGAAGAGGAAATGTTATTTGACGAGTGTGCCACACAGAAATACTTCCTGGCTAACACGGTTCACGCTGCGCTTTATTTTACTGAGCACTGCCGGCAGCATGCAGGGTGGTGGCGTTCAGTGGGCAGAGCTGAGCAGAACTGACCCCAGAACTTTTTCCAACGTAGGAGGCAGGGTCTGGGCCGAGGGAACCCAGAGCCACCTAGTTGTTGCAAGCGAGGCCTTTTAGCAATACCAAACAAATCAGACCGCCAAGAATTTTTTTCTTGTTCCTAACTTTCCCATAAAAAGATTCAGGTAAATGTAGCATGACGAGCCAATTTAAGCCAATTTCAAAGTTATTTGAGTAATTGGTTATTAAGATAACAGTCTCAAATTTCAATTCAGCAATTATTGTCTTAAAGACACAGACCCAGGCATCAGAAGAAAAGTCTGCTGTGTGTTAAAGTGAAAGAGCCCGGTTTCCTGGGGAGAATGCTGGCTCCCAGTGAGCTGGGGGCTAGCCCTGAGGACTCTTCCCTCTTCCCCACAAGGGCCTCAAATGCCCACCATGGAGAAGTTTCCAGAATACAATGTAATTGAACTTCCAAACAGAACAAAAACACACTCTTTCCTTGATTACTATGAGAGCTCAAGGATCCAAAATCTGTCAATGTCTATCTGTCTCTTTATATCTTTCTGTCTCTCCATCTCTCTATTTCTGTTTCTCTTTCTCTGTCTCTGTTTCTTCATATATCTCTGTCTCTGTCTCTTTGAGACAGAGTCTCGCTCTGTTGCACAGGCAGGAGTGCATTGGCATGGTCTGGGATCACTGCAACCTCCACCTCCCAGGCTCAAGCGATTTTCCTGCTTCACCCTCCCAAGAAGTAGCTGGGACTAGAGGCACCTGACACCACACCCAGCTATTTTTTGTATTTTTAGTAGAGATGGGGTTTCACTATGTTGGCCAGGCCGGTCTTGAACTCCTGACCTCAGGCAATCTGCCTACCTCAGCCTCCCTAAGTGCTGAGATTACAGACATGAGCCACCGTGCCCGGCCTGTCTCTTTATATATCTCTCTGTCTCCTTCTGTCTCTGCATCTCTCTCTGTCTCTGTCTCTTCATATCTCTCTCTGTCTTATCTCTCTGTCTCTGTCTTTTCACATCTCTCTCCGTCTCTGTCTCTCTCTAACACACACACACACACACACACACACACACACACACACTATCTCTCTCTCTCTCTCTCTCTCTCTCTCTCTCTCTCTCTAGCAAGTCTTCACCCTAAGTTGAGACCCACAAAGGGATTTCTTGTCGCCCCCCAGGAGACAGCAGTGCAGCCTCACTGAACATCTCCTGATGAGAAAGATGGCTTTGGCAGAGGTTCTTGGTGAAAGGCCAAATTTGCCTTTCTAATGATGGGTGGAATTACCCCTGAAAAGCCTTACAGCAAAGAAATGCAAAATGCTCAGCTGACTCCAGCTAATCAACCCCTAGGATGGCTATGACTAATTATTACAAACCACTAGATAACTGCTCAGCCCAGGCTACAGGGGACTCCTTTTCAGGCACTGGTTGCTTAAAGGTTTTCAAAACAAGCAGAAGACCAGGTGCCATGACTCACGCCTGCAATTCCAGCACTTTGGGAGGCCGAGGCCGGCAGATCACCTGACGTCGGAAGTTTGAGACCAGCCTGGCCAACATGGAGAAACCCCATCTCTACTAAAAATACAAAAATTAGCCAGGCATGGTGGTGTGCCCTTGGGGGCCCAGCCAGTCGGGAGGCTGAGGTGGAAGGATTGCTTGAGACTGGGAGGTAGAGGTTGCAGTGAGCCGAGATTGTGCCACTGCACTCCAGCCTGGGTGACAGAGTGAGACTCTGTCTCAAACAACAAAAAACAAAACAAAAAAACAGAAGTCCTTGACCCTAGCTAGCACTAGGAAAGATATTCCTCAAAGAAGCAAAGGGGCCTTCTAAAGAATGCCCATGACAGCGCGAATCCCACTGCCTGTGAGTAGGTGTCCAGCATCCCCTGGAAGCCAGGCATGGTGTTTCATAAGAAGCAGCATATTGACTTCTCAGAGTGAGCCTATAGGGAAGGGAATTTTAAGTTGGTGAAACCAAGACATGGGGAGAGCTTAAGGCCTGCCCAGGCCCCTACCGGAAGCAGGATGCAAGGGTGTGGAAGGCAGCCCTATTCCCGACACCAAGCTCTTAGACCCTAAACGCTGTCACTGCAGTGGAGAAAGGGCTCTCTAGTGTGGTGCCTGTCTCCAGACGGCAGCTGTAGGATATTCTCTGCGTTGAGCAGGCAGACATTTTCACACTTCCATTCATTCATCCTTCCACTGAGTGTACAAACATTCATAGGATGCCCAAGGCAGGGCTACTTTGAATTAAACATGAAAACCCCACAAAAAGGAGAAGGGGCTAGGCACAGTGGCTCACATCTGAAATCCTAGCAACACTTTGGGAGGCTGAGGCAGGGGTCATTTGAGACCAGGAGTTTGAGACCCGCGTGGGCAACTTTGGGAGAGCCCGTCTCTACAAAGAGACAACCACAATGAGCCAGGTATGGAGCATGCGCCTGTAGTCCCAACTACTCAGGAGGCTGAGGCAGGAAGATCTCCTGAGGCCAGGAGGTTGAGGTGGTAGTGAGCCACGATCACGCCATGGCACTCCAGCCTGGGCAACAGAATGAGACCCTGTCTCAAAAACAAACAAACAAACCAAAAGAGTGAAGTGCTTCAAAAATAAACAATGACCATTAGTCAATTCAGAGTCAAATCTCTGTCAATCTGTGGGTCTCAGGACTGGTGGAAATATCTGCTGGATAACAGCAGGGGCCTCCAAGCTTCTCACTGGGAAGGAGCCAGCCTCACCTCTGCCTGGTAGACTGCTGACATCACGCTGCTCCCTTCCAACCCCGCCCAGTGTGGGCTCAACCCTCCACGTCCAAGGTGGGCTGTTTTGCAGAAAGAGCATTTCTACATGGACACGCACATGGCTGACCCAAATATGTCCGTTCTACAAATGAGTCTCTTCAGTTGCTGACGCGCTCCCGCACTGCACACAGCCTGCAGAGACTGAGCGGGAAGGCAGGGAGGGCCTGGTGCAGCGCCTGCCTGCGTTCCCTTCACTCTGCCCCAGGAGCTGACATGTGCTCCATTTGTCATCGCAAAAATTCTTTTCTGGTGGGCAGTTATGAAAAAAAAATAGGAGGTTCCCAGCAAATTCTAAACCTTGTGAACAGATGTAGCCATGGGTAACATTCACTATACATTCCCCCTAATTTACATCTTTTGGAATTTCTTCTTTGATTTAAGCTGTCCCAGGCAAGAATCTCATAGTGAGAAGAACAAGACACATTTGCTGAGAAAGGGAAGTGGGTAGAGAGGAGGGCTGGGCTGGAGGCACAGCTTTATGTCTCCTTGTCAGCAGTAGAAAAGATTTACGTGGTTTAGAGAGAGCATTTGCTCCTCACAACTCATGTCTCCTTTTTAACAATGTCTTTGTAGGACATTTGAGTAAAAATGGCCCTAAGATTTTATCTATTTATTCTGTTTATTTTCCAGTTTTAGTGAGACATGCAATCCCTTTGTTCAAAGTCCTATGTAAAGCGAGACTCACCAAATGAACCATATGCACAAATGCACACACATATATGCATACATACAGGTACACTCACACAGGTACACAAACATGCATGGATACAGGTACACTCACAGAGGTACATACACATACATGCATACTGGTACACACACCTGCATGCATACAGGTATACTCACACAGGTAGACACACATGCATTCATACAGGTACACTCACACAGGTTCACAAACATGCATGCATACAGGTACACTCACACAGGTACAATGCAGACACATAAGGACATATACATACCCAAAGCAACCTAAAGCATGGGATAGGCCCCACCCCCACCTCTTGTGGCCCATGGCAGGGTCTGTGGACCCCTCAAGGACCCTGTGGAGCAGCTAGCAAATCCCTGATTCAGCCACCCTTCATCTTAATAAACCGGAAAAGGAGGCTGAGAAAGTGGGGTGCCAGTTTTCCTAAAACCACAGAATAAACAGCAGAGCTGGGTTTGGGTCTTGGGGTACCAGCTCCCCATCTGGGCTCCAGACATGGGAGCAGTAGCTTGTCCACTTCTGTGGCCCTGCTGTCCCCTGATCCACAGTTCTCAGTCGCCAGCATCTGTCACCTGCCTGCAGCCATGAAGACCACACCGTAGGGCTTCCCAAGGTCTCAGCCCTGGTGCTGACCTTCTCTCTGCATGAACCCCGGGATCCCCAGCATCTGGATGTCCCCATCTGGGCCTGAGGTTTCCCCAAGCATCTGCCTCTCGATGACACCCAGATGTGTATTCACTCCCGTCTTCTCCCAAACCCCAGGTAGGAACACCCCCTGCCTGCTGGGCACTACAAGTCTGCCCACGGGCACAGCAACCTCCAGCCTCCGTACCTTCTCCCTGCATATCGGCAGCGTCCTCTCTCAGGACAAGGAATGACCACCCACACAGCACCCTGAGCAGAGACCGGGGGTCCACTCTCAATGCCTCCCCTATAGAAGCCCAAATGATGATGCTGGGCACAGTGCGTAGTCACAGCCTACTCTTGCCCTCAACCTCGGCAGCCCTGACTTTGCAGTGCTGACTGCGCCCTGGGGCTTCGGGGAATAAAAATAGGCAGGGTTGTAGAGACTTTCAAGGACATTCACTTATGGCATCTCACATGAGCCTCATGAGACACCCTTGAATTCAACTTACTGTTACTCTCATTTCAGGGAACAAAACAAGGCTCTGAGCAGAGACCTTCAGGGCCACGCTCAGGGTCTCCCAGCCGCGCACAGGAAGAGCCTGATTCTCTGGAACCCCGAGTCCAGTTCCTTCTGTCACAATACACACCACTTGGTTGACTGAAATCAACCCCAGCGATTACAGGGGGCTCCAGGCCATCCTGTGTTCAGATAGGAGAAAGCCTGCCTACTCTGGCCCCACTCCAAGGCCTCCTGCCAGACTTCCAGATCCATTCTGCCACAACTGCCCAGCTCAGAGCTCCCCTCCAGCCCTCTGGGGGATGACAGGAAGCCCTTGACTGCCCCCCAGACTGTGAACTGCCTATGTCAAGATCAGAACTGACTCAGTGTCCAGTGACTCAGACTGTCATGGGAAAGCTGTATACGAACAGCGTGAAAAAGAGTAACATGTCAGAGCAATGACCTGACGTTAAGGACATGCATACAAGTGAATTCTGAGACCATCTGCACTTATGTTTTCTTTTAATTATTTTTTTTTTAGCCAGGCACAGTGGCTCACACCTGTAATATCAGCACTTTGAGAGGCCGAGGCAGGAGGATTGCCTAAGCTCAGAAGTTCAAGACCAGCCTGGCCAACATGGCAAAACCCCATCTCTGCAAAAAACACAAAAATTAGCTGGGTATGATAGCACATGACTGTAGTCCCAGCTACTCCAGAGGCTGAGGTGGGACACTCAGTTGAGCCTGGGAGGCAGAGCTTGCAGTGAGCCAGGATCGCACCACTGCACTCCAGCCTGGGTGACAGAGCGAGATTCTGTCTCAGAAAAAGTGTGTGTGTGTGTGTGTGTGTGTGTGTGTTTGAGAACATCAATGATTCATAAGCAGTGGTAAGAAATCATCAAATTCCAGGTATCCTTTACTCAGTTTCCCCCAGTGACAACATCTTGCAAAACTATCATGTCTTACAAAACACTATTACAACCAGGAAACTGCCATGAACATAACCCACCAATGTCACTCATATTTCCCCAGCTTTTGCTTGTGCTCAGTAGCTGCACATGAGTGTGTTGAGTTCTATACATTTTCTCACATGAGTAGGTTCCTATGTTCACCACCACGGTCACCATAGGGCGGCCTCATGTGGCCTGTAACCTCCCTCCCAGGGCTGCCCTGCCCACCCCTACCTCTCACTCATGTCCAACCACTAGTCTGTTCTTCATTCCTATAATTTTGTCATTTCAAGAATGTTATTAATATATCAGTGAAGTCATACAGTACATAACCTTTTGAGACTGACATTTTTGTTCACTCAACATTTTCTGGAGATATATCCGAGCAGCTGTGTGTATCAATGATTTAATTCCTTTTTTATTACACAGTACTATTCCCTGGTCTGGACATACCACAGTTTAACTGTTTGCTCACTGAAGAACATAGAAATGCATACGGTTTACACCGCAGTTGACATTTTTCAATGGAGTGGAGCTCATATTGGGCCCCAGACACTGGCTGTATGTGCTCCTTGCCTGGAACACCAACCCACGGTCCAAGGACACCTCTTGGATCAGAGTTATCTTTCAGCTCATACTATGAAATGTTTGGATCAGAGTCATCCTTCAGCATGCTTATACTATGAAGTGTTGCTTCAGACAGGCCAGTATGATGCCATTTCCCTATATTTTGTAAATCGTTTTTACTTCTCTGGCTCAGACTGCAAGAAAGGAAAAACGCCACATGGAACGCATAGAATCCTAAGTTTTAACTTGAGTTACTTTTAACATATGGAGAAAATGGATTATCGACTTTTTATTAAAAACATTGACTCTCTCTATGGAGAAATTTTTTCTTAACTGGGACCAAAAAAGGGTGAATGGTATAAGGTTTGCTAAAAAGGAGTTAATATCCTGTAAATTCAAATTCCTGGTATATTTTAATTACGAAACGAAAAGGTAATCGGTACTACTGCCAGTATGATATGTTCCTATAGACTGAACTGGGGCTTTAAATTATTAAGTCCTAAATATCACTCTCTTTTTCCCAGTCTCTCATGTGCTTTGAAACTAATTCTTGGCATTAGTGTATTTGGCTCCAAGTTGGGTATGTGCTCAGCCTGACAATGTCTGAAGCTGCCAAGACGTCAATCTGTAGCTCACCGGAGAATGCTCTGTTGGTTCACCATTTGTCTGAAGTTAGACCGTCTCTTCTTAATTGGATTTGAGAAGGCTTCCAGTGGGTGGAAGGAGGGTTGTTCAAGGCCTCACTGGGTCTGCGGGATTCAGAGGGTTCCTGCCGCCCTGGATTCAGAATAAGTTGAGTTTCTTGTTTTGCCTTCCAGACCTCTGGACTACCATCACCTGCTGTCACCTCCACATTGTGGCATTAACCAACAAAAGACAACTGTGCCATCTTCTACTCCAAAGATCAGGTGACATCATGCAAAGGCATGAGAGAGCTGGTACTAACAAGGATAGGAGTATGATCCAGTCATGAGACGCTCCCACGGAATCCAAAAATCAGACCTTCACGGTACACAAACCTTTTGCCAATGCAAACACAACGGCATGTAGAGTCCCTGGCTGTTCACCTCTGTTCTCACGGCATGTCGCAGATTTCACCGGAACAGACCCTGGCTGTCCCATAGCACAGGACAAGAGCAGGGACCTCCGCAAGCCAGGAGAGTGTGTTTTCAGAATTACAGTCAACACATTTTGAAATTGCAGGGGAAACAGACACAGGATGGGTGACAGCATATGGCTACACCCTTCAGAGCAAGGCCCCAGGATGAGGGGCGGGCTGCCTGCCACGTGGATGGCCCAGGAGAGAGGTCTGAAGGGTGACTTGATGGAGCCAGCCACCCAGAGGTTTTGCCATCCACCTGCAAAGCCACAGCTCTCTTCTCTTCCTTAGCGGAGGAAAGTTTCACCTGATCACAGCTGTGGAAGGTCCCAGACTCCACCTGCCTTGTGAGACCTCCAGGCTTCCTGATGAGTTTCCTCCCAGGCAAAGTGACCGATGGCTTCTCAAGAACTCAGGGCTAGTACTCAACTCCTGGCACCTGACCTGTGCCCACAAGGACCAAGCTTCATGCTCCCACCAGCCCCTGCCCAACACCTGGCACCTGATCTGTGCCTCCAAGGACCAAGCTTCATGCTCCCTCCTGCCCCCACCCACCCCGCAACGTGGAATGTGGATCCCAGTAGGAGAAGGCCCGTGGGAAGTCTCCTCTCTAGGCCGTGAGCAGGACCGCTGAATGGACTGATAACCAGGCTACTGTACCAGGGACGGGCTGGGTAGCAGAGCTCACCTTGCTGCCACGTCCCTCTGTAGAAAGAGTACTTCAGCAGGAGAACAGGGAGGGCTCCGGGTTGCCATTTCTTCAGCAGAGTAGTTCAACACCCGCAGCATCAAACTGAAGAGGACTCTCAGCCTCCTCCCATCAGACGCTTTCCACGGATTGCCTTGGGTGCAAGGATGTGGATATCTGTGAAATACAAATGGAGCTGTTGTAATATAAAAGACAAGCCCCAGGGGCAGGGGGAGAGCTTGTCTGTTCCGACCTAAACAAGCGTCCTAGCTAGCGAACAGTACTGCAGATAAAAAGAACCCGCTCGTCCCTGTAGAGCCCCATAGGGATGCCAGGGTGCAGGCAAAGAAGCTCAATGCAATGAGGCTTCTCTGCGGAGCACGAGCTCCAGGAGGCCAGAGCACGGGAGAAGCCCTCTGCCCCTTCCTTCCTCGGAGGCTACGGGGACACAGCATCATTGGAGGGGCATGGCCCCAGTGAAGGGACACGGCCCAGCTGGAGACACAGCCCAGTTGGAATGACATGGCCCCCGTGGAAGGGCACAGTCCAGTTGCAGGGACGCCCTCTGAGGCCTACAGAGGAGACACCCAGAAGAGCATGGTGGGCAGTCCAGAGCACTGAGACAAGCGTGCTACCTTGTTCGCACACCCTCAGCTGGCTCAGTGGTCCTCGCCGGCTCTGACACCCCTGCCTGGAGCCACTCCACTGCATGAAGGTGGGTCCTGGACTGCCTAGCCAGTGTGGCTCCAGTCTCAGGTGCTTCTTTTTGTCCCGTCAGATAATGCGACATTCTCTTTGGATCAGTGGATAGCACGCAGGCGAATGCCTCCCTAGCAGGGTCCTCATGGCACCTGCTGAACAGGGCACAGTTGGAAAGCCACTGTCCCCAGTGTACAGCCATGGCCGCGTCCAGCCTGAATTTCTTTCTGAAGGCCTGGAGAGCCCTCATGGGCCCATGAAATGTCCTCAGAAGCTGCCTGAGGCTATGGAGGGAGCACAGGAAGGGAGAGCCACCTTTTACACCAGTGACCACCAGGTGAGGCCCAGAGGCCTGGGACACTCCAGCCTTCTTAGGACCACGAGAAGGTCCCCACTGAAGCCACATGAGGCGCAGGTACCTTGGAGGCGCCAGGAGGGCAGGCACAGCTTGGCGTAGACCTGCAGACCTGGGCCCTCAGCGGAACTGGGTGGAGTCCCAAAGAGGAAGGAGGCGGGGAAGCGGCTGCGCACTGGCTGAGCCTGAGTGTCAGCGAGAGAGGAGGAGTCCACATCTTCATCTGGGTCGGGGGGACAGTGCCCCACTTGGCCACTTCACCCTAACCCCAAGGACATAGTGGGTGGGCTCCTCCCACTCACTCAGGCGCCATTCCAGAGTAGTCCACTGAATCCTCACACGGCGTCCTGTGTGGCTTCGATCCTCCATTCTTACTGAGTAACCCTTTCTTTCATGCTGAAATGATTATTAAAATATTTAATATGTAAAGCGGAGAGGAATCGCGCGCGTCCCAGTAGCTCAGCCCACCGCGCTGGTCCCTGCCCACAAAGCCTCCCGAGGCCAGGCAGGGACGCAGGCACCATCCGCTGAGCGCTTCCCACAGGGCGCACAGGACCCTCCGGCTCGGCCTTACCTTTCCCTGCAGAGCTAGGGCGGTGCACACAGGCCGTGGCAGTGAGGGATTGCGCGTCTTGGAGAGGGAGAACCCGGCTCCCTGGGGGAGGGCTGGCTCCAGTTGCCCTTCACAGCCCTCAGGGCCCTGCTGCTGGGGGCTAATTAAGTCCCCAGGTGGTCTGAGGAGCACATGCCCTGCCCTGAAGCTGGCCGAGCCCCAAGGGGTAGCCAGACCGACCCCAGCAGCCCACCGTCTTTCCCAGGTGTGCAGGGCCCCAGGTGACAGCCCCAGGGAAAAGAGAAAATTGCAAAATTGTTGCTGCTAAATCAACCCCATTAAAAATGGCAATTATCCACGCTTCACCGTGGGCAACAACTCTCTGGGCCGATTAATGAGAAAACCTCCTCTACTCTTGGCCACTCCTCACAGAAGGAACTCTCGGCTATTCCAAAGCTCACCAGCAGTCACGGGAGGACCGCAGGTGGAGGGAGAACGCCAGGACCCCCCAGGGAGGAGGCCTGCCTCATGAATAACATGGGTTTATAGACACCTTTGGGCAGAGCTTCCTTGAAGGTACCATGGGGATCATTCTGGCTCCCAGATTAGAGGTCAAGCCCTGTGGTCAGAGAAGCAGGTGCAGGATGACGGAGGCACCAGTTCCGCAGTCAGACATTGGCTCCATCACCAGCCAGCTCTTTGACCTGGGATTCAGTATTTTTATCTGTAAAGTGGGGTCATCGCGGAGCTGACCTCATGGGGCTGACAGGCACCCTCCTTCACAGTGAGTGTGCAAGATACATTGGCTATTTCTGCACCTGGCATCTTCACGGGGTCCAGCCCCTCACTGCACAGTGTACCCATTATGCCTGCTGTAAGGTGCCAGGGCTCGAAGCCTACCTCCATTCATTTATTCCTGTCACTTATTTAGTCAACAAACATTAACAGTGACGAAAAAACACCTCTTCTCCGCTTGTGAAGTTTATAGTCCAGGGTGACGGCATTGTATTAAAAAAATATGAAACCTGAACAATGTGGTTTTAGTTTGTTTTTGTTAAATTAACCAAATAAATGTCAGCATCTGATGCTGGAGAGAATGTGGCGAATGACTCACTTCCCCACGGAACACACCATGGTGAATTGGCCAAACCCTTCTGGAATATTCCGTGATAATATCTACAATACTGAAAATTGTTATGTCCTTTGACCTAGGAATTCCAACCTTGCATGTTCATCCTAAAAACGTTAGTTAAAGAAACCATTCTATCACATGGTTATTCCTTGCAACTTGATCTGCGATAGTGAAAAATTTGAAAATCTTCATATCCAACAAAGAAGAGTACATCGACACCATGGAATAGTGTTAGCCATTAAATCTATAGTCATGGAGACCGGATGAACCAATTAGAATGTGTTAAAAAATATACGCTTTTAGGTTTAGGTTCCTTCCGATTAGGAAAAAATCCTGGATTGTAAATGGAAACGTGAAATCAGGTGTTTTAGTTTCTTTGGGTACTTATTTTTTTAATTCACATTTCATCTGATGCTATTGATAAGATGACATTAGCAGTGGGCGGCTGGAAACCCAGCACCATGTTCTCCGTGACTGCCAGCCCACAGCCAGTGTGCCTGGTATAGGATCATGGAGAACAGATTCAGAAAAGCTCAGCACACTCTGATGGCTCTGGCTGTCACCTACCCACTCTCTCCTGACCAGCAGCCTAAGAGGGAGGATCTTCTTCTGTTGTAGGGTGAACTGTGTCTCCCCAAAGAGCATGATGAAGTCCTGTACCCCGGCATCCGTGAGTGTGGCCTTATTTGGAAATAGGGTCTTTGCTGATGTGATTAACTTTAGACAAGGGTATCAGGGTGGGCCCCAATCCAATCCAACTGGTGTCCTTCTGAAAAGAAGGAAAGATACACACAGTGGAAAATGCCACATGAAGACAGACACGGAGGAACGCCTGTGATGGCAGACAGAGGGAGCAGAGCTGGGAGGCTGCCAGCCAAGGAACTCCAAGGATTACCGGCAACCCCAGAGTAGGAAGAAGTGAGAGAGAGTCTCTCTCCAGGCTTAAAAGGAGCACAGCTCTGCAGACACCTGGACCTCAGACTTCCGGCCTCCAGAATTGTGAGAGAGCAGATGTCTCTGGTTTTAAGCCACTAGTTTGTGGCATTTCATTACAGAGGTATCAGGGAAGTAATGTATACCTTGAGTCTCAGGTTCTTTGTAAAAAAAGAAAGCAATCTTTTTCTTTATAATGTACTAGCATCTTTAAACCTTTAGTCCCTGAAGTGACCTGTGTGGGTCTGGAAATAAACTCAGAAGGCAGGGCGCTGAGTCTACCCAGCAAGGGCAACAAGAAGATTCACTCTCCTGTGAGGAGCCCAAGGCTGGGTCTTCTAAAACCTCACCTGAACGTTCCTGAGAATAATTCATTTGCATTTTCTTTTTTTCTTCCTTTTTTTCCTTTGGTGCGACAGGGCCTCACTCTGTTGCCCAGGCTGGAGTGCAGTCGGGTGATCACGGCTCACTGTAGCCTTGAATTCCAGGACTCAAGTGATCCTCCCACCTCAGCCTCCCAAGTAGCTGGGACCAGACACGTGCCACCATGTTTGGCAATTTTTTTAAAAAAATTTTATATTAAGAACTATATTATCTGATCAATGTCTGTCTCCCTATGTCGCCCAGACTGGTCTGGCTCAAGTGGTCTTCCTGCCTTGGCCTCCCAATATGCTGGATTACAGGTGTGAGCCACCGCACCCAGCCCCAAACAGCTAGTTTTCTCAACTGCTTGAAAAAGTGGCTTTCATGCTATCGTAGGCATATCCCAAGGTGTGTGAGACACTTCACTGCAGCATGTCAAGGAACTATTAGGACTTCCATTGAAGTGGTTTCTTTTTTTTCATTTGATTCCTTTTTTAAAAATTTGGAACATCTTTAGAGTCACAGAAAAATTGATCAGGTTGCATGGTTTGCATACACCCCATATCTGTTCCTCTATTATTAACATTTCGCCAAAGGATGGGGCATTTGTTACAGCTCATGAACCAACATCCTTGACCCATTACTATTAACTGAAGGCCATAGTTTCTTCGAATTTCCTTGGTGGTGACAGAATGTCCTTTTTCTGTCCCAGGATCCCTCCTGGGACCCATATCATGTTTAGTTCCTAGGCCTCTGTAGGCTCCTCTCAACTGCAGCGGTTTCTCAGCCCCCCCCCTTGTTGGGAGGACCTTGACAGTGTGGAGGAACGCTGGTCAGTATGTCGTAGACTGTCCCTCAGTTGAGATTTGTCTGCTTTCCTCTCATGATTAAACTGGAGTCGTGTGTTTTGGAGGGAAAGGCCACAGAGGTAAAGTGACTTGTCCTGGCTTCATATCAAGGCTCCATGCCATTAGCGTGTCTTAGCATGGTTCGTGTTGACCTCAAAGGCCAGGCTGAGGTGTGTTTGACAGGGGTCTTCACTGTAAAATGACTAAAATTACTCTTTCTCCCCCTTTACTGTACTGTAATTTCTGGCAGTTACTGTATGTAGCCCAGGCAGCAGGATGGGGAGTCATACTTGAAGGTGGAGAGCTACAGAGATCACTTGGAATTGTTCTCACTGGAGATTTTGTCTGTTCTGCCCCCTTTGTTTATTCGTTCATTATTTATTGGCTTCACTTTGGACTTGTGGATATTTACGGTATGCCTTGATTATGATCAGATACCACTTGATTTATTTTGTAGCTTTGGCCTTTGAGAGCTCTTTCATTCTTGCCTGTTTCCCTTTGACATAAGTAGTTTTTTTTTGATCGTTTGTTTAATGACGGGTAGTATGTCATTAGCGTACGTGGAGGTGTAAGGGATGCACTGATGCGTAATGGAGCCCTGTGCAGTGTGTGAATGGATACACACCTAAAATAGCTTTGCTTGCGCTGTTGAGCCATAATGTGTTTGGACTTGACTGGCCCAGGGGTTGTCACATGGCACTATCACCCGCAAGCATCAAGTCTAAAAAGTTCATTTCATGTCTTCTCTTTGTAATCACAGCACATTTGGAATACCCAGACAGGCCTCCTAAAGGCACACTCTGTCTTCACTGGAAAACATGGAGCCCTTGCAAATGCGGGCAGGACACCCTGGACCTACACCCTGACCACAGGATGGCAGACCTAGGCATCGTCTGTTCCAATTGAAAGATGGAGAAATTGAGAGCTTGGGCTTGGGAACGGGGAGGAGGGAGGGAACCTGACCCTTCAGGACAAGTGCTGCCTCTAGACAGAGCAGATGTCACCTGAAACCTCCTGACACTGCCTCTGGGAGGCCCTGGACATGGTTCCATTCTGGGCCAAGCATCACGCCGAGGGCTGGGCCTTGCCCTTCAGGATGCATGATGCTTAACCTCTGAGTCACAGCATCTTTGCATATAAAATTAAAGAGTGACCTCAGTCCTGCTTACAGCACTGTGGAAGGAGCATTCTCTATCAATCACAATCAGTCCTATGCACCTGTGAGTTCCACACTCATGGATTCAACCAGCCAAAGATCAAAAATATTTGGAAAAAAATATTCCACAAAGTTCCAAGAAACAAAATGTGAATTTTCAGCACTATGTTGAATCCATGTGAGTGAAGTGACGTGTAGGCATTCTGTAGGTAATTTATTTAAAGTACATAGATTATTTAAAGTACATAGGAGGCCGTGCATAGGTTATGTGCAAATACTATGCCATTTCATATCAGGGGCTTGAGCATTCACAGATTTGGTATTCATCGGGAGGTCCTGGGAGGATCCACCACAGATAGTAAGGGATCATCGGACACAGTGCTGCCCAAAGCTAAATTAATAATAAGCAGTATGGAGCTATTATTAGGATGACGTCTTCCTGCGTGGGTGCCTATGCGTGGAAATTTTTGAAAGCAAAGGAAAACTTGTTGCAGTGGTGAACTCCGGGAAGCCTCTGGGGGCTGGGAGTTGGAGGGGTTCTCACTTGCATTGTATATTTGTTCACAGTATTTGAAAGGTTTTACTCGGTATATTTATTTTTATACTAATAAAGAGAAAGGATACATCGTAAGTAAGCAATTAGATACCGTTCATTTGAAAATAATGACCGGACTTCAACAGGTACTGAGTAGTACACTAGGACCCAGAAACTGCTGCATGTGAGGCACATTGGGCCCTGTCCTTAAGAAGCCCCAGCTCCAAGTGACGCTGAGGCTCCCACAGAAACAGGAGCACCAACTCCGCCTCACCTCTCCGGCACTGATCTTCAAACAGCAGGTGGGAACCTTGGCACACCTGCATATTCACTTGTCTTTATTTTGTTCCTCCACTGGGTAGAATTGAGTTAATCACATCGCTAACTTAATGCACAATATCACCATTGTTCAAAACCCCATTTTTACATCATTGTAATTAAACATTTGTCTCTTTTTCTTCCATTTCTACTTCTGTGGTGCCCCCAGTCCCAGAAGTGCCCATTCAGTGTACTGCATCTATGCACATCACATAAGTACATATGCTTAATATCCTTCAACATTGTCTCATGTGGGGATATGCTTTCTTAGTTTTTATTTTTTTAGAGATGGGGTCTCCCTCTGTCACCCAGGCTGGAGTGCAGTGACACAATCATAGCTCACTGCAGCCTCCAACTCCTGGACTCAAGTGATTTTCCTGCCTCACCTCTCAAGTAGCTGAGACTACAGGCACATACCTCTAAGACCAGCTATTTTTTTTATTGTCATTTTTTGTAGAGATGAGGGTCTCACTATGTCACCCAGGCTGGTCTCAAACACCTGGCCTCAAGGGATTCTCCCACCTAAGCTTCCCAAAGTACTAGGATTATAGGTGTGTGACACCAGGCCTGGTTTTTAACTTATATACACAGTATCATGTAATAGATTGCAGTCTATTTCTTATTTTTCCACTGAGTGGTACATTTTACAGATTTGTCCATGCTTCCTCTTTGGGAATCTGTCTACTCTTCCATCTACAGAACAGAAGAGCATTGCATGCCTGTGCCACATTGCATTCATCCCAGCAATGCTTGCCTGGCCTGCACTCTTGCTATAGCAAATAGCCTGCAAGAAATGTGTACCCTTATTGCAAATGGGGCCAGATTAAGCCATAAGATACACACATCTCGTTTCCCTAAATATTGTTACATCACCCCCCTGAATATTTGCACCAATTTAAACTTCTACCAGGAATACATGGGGGTTCAGGATGTTCTATTTATGAACAGCATTTAATATTGGCTGGAGAATGTGACTTATAATTTCAAATAACATCTGAGCCATTGGATTTGGCCAAGTAATCTGTCACCTTTGGGAACTAAAGAAGACTCCCAGCTGGGGGTCCTCCACAGGGCCGTTCTGAGGGACAAGATCTCTGCTGTCTTGGGCAGTGGTTGCAGCCCAGGGCCTCTGAAGCCTACAGGGCTCGGCATGGGCAGGGTTGGAAGGGACTTGCTCCCAGCGCTATACCTTGAGGTAATAAGAGGATTTCCCAGAAACTGCTGGACTCCCTGCCTGAAAAGCCCAGACTCAGAATCCTCTTCCCCCAGGATAGAAGTGCTTGGGGGCCTTTCATGTGTGGTTACACAACATCCCATTTCAGTCAGCACCTGTTGATGTTGATGTCAGCAATAGCAGAGGATGGGGGCAAAGGAAGAATGAAGCCTTTGCGATAAACGCCGAAAATGAACTTACTATTTCATTACTTGAAAACGGAATTTCTGTTCTTTGCCATACAAATAATGTGATTCTCCTGCATTGTACGATCCCCATTCTGCCTGCAACATGAGGGTTTAATGCCCATCTTCTCCTCGGCTTTGAATGTGTCGAACTCCCTGGCCAATGCTCCTGGGCACAGCTCCTGTTTTTCCACAGCAGAGGAAAGGGAGACTGTACCGTCTTGAGCACGCGTGGGTCTGTGGGGAGCCTCGGGTTGCACTCCTGGGGGATTTAAAGCCAGGTGCTGGAGCTCTCCTCCAGCTTTGCTTCTAAACTGCTTCTGTGTGGTCTCTGGGAAGCCACTTACCAAGGAGGAAACTGAGGCAAGGCCACAACCATCAAGGTGTCAACACCACAACCACAGAACGCCAGTGAGAAGAGGAGTGCACACGGCACGGCGTGGCCCTGCAGGTCTTCTCGCCATCGCCGCCAGCCACGTCCCACTGGGCACGGCTTTGTTTCCACCAGCCTCACTCACGGGTCTGCAAGCTCCATGAGGGCAGCGCCTGGCCTGGTTCTTCCATGGCTCCTGTTTTGGATACAAGAGATGAACTACATATGTTCACGGAGCAGATAAATACGGTACCAAACATGACATTCCAGAGGTGCAGGCATAAATAAGAACCAGTCTGTGGTCCCTTCAGGCAGTGAAGGGGCAACAGGCCAATTCCTGCTCCAGCCAACCCCAGTCCACTTGGAGCATTTGTTGAGGGCCTGTAGCAAATCCCAAGGGGACATCCCTCCTCAGAGAATGCAGGTCAGCCCCTAGGGAACAAGGCCACCGAAGCATGGCCTGGCCAGGGTGCTCCTCAGGCTGGAGAAGGAAGACGCCCCTGAGCGGCTACACATAAGCCCCGTGTACCCCAGGCCAAAGGCTTTGATGAGCAGACGTCATTCTCTGCAGGAAGCCCTGCCTCCCGGCCACGTTTCTCCTTCTTGGCCATACAAAGACCACAGCTCTTCAGAACCCACACAAACATCAACACCTGGCCCATTTCATGTTCCTGTTTTCACTGAAGCCGAAGACCCTGTAGACACCCGCGAACGACACTAAGGGAGCAGGGACCCCACACACATATGGAATGCATGTCCCTTAATTAAAATATCTGATCCAGACAAGGCATTTTGAAATATTCATTAAACCAATTTTTATTTAACCTACATGGACCAATCAAATGCAACCCACACTGCCTCACGCCGTGTGTCAGGAGAAGTAAATTGAACTCCTGATGGGGCAGAGCGATGGGTCAGCAGGCAGGCTTCTCTGCCTTCACCCGCTTTCCACGCAGCACCAGACGAGAGCGGGCAACCGTCAATCCAGCACCACAGCGATCATTACAGGTCTGCAGTGAAGCAGAAAAACGCCGTAATAAACAGGCCCCGCTGCCTCCTCTCACTCCATTCATCCTCCCCTACAAGTGCTCGCCCCTTCTGGCCTTGCTGAGCGTTAAATCCCCGTCCAGCTGTTTGACCCTATTACAGGAACATGATAGGCACCCCTGTCATCTGAAATGCTTGCAACAGTCGGATGCACCAAATCTATCTTCCCGACAGGTAAACCTATGGATAATTTATTTTTATGTGCTTTCAAAGGATGTTGACAACAGTCAGGAACGTCCGTGTTCAGGGGAGTGGGTCTCGCAGCACCAGCGGTCACTGTTAATGAGCAGGACGGGTGGCGGCTGCAAGGGCGTCTGGCTCCACTGGCCTCCAGACCTGCGCGTGCAGCCTGGGCCCCACACCAGCCAGATCTGGTTCCATCCGTGAGATCTGATTCAGACTCAGACTGGGTCCTGCCCAATTACATTCAGCCAAAGCCACTCACCTGAGACATCCCCCAGGACGTGGGCAGGTGTCACCCAGGGAGCAGAGATGGTGGAATGCCATGCTGCACATATCGGGACCCAGAGCTTCACGTGGCTTCACTAAACTAGTGTGGGTTGATCCCAGTTGAAATATTTACCTGGCTTGACATCTTCCACACAGCCACTTGCTTCTATGCTGTCCATGCATAGAAGAATTATCTGCAAATATTACACTACCTCAAAGAATTACCGCAAATAAATATTACAGAGAAGGGTTAAAAGCTGGTGGGAGAGTTTTAAACTTTGTTACCACATATACCGCAAAAAATAACCACATACATAAAAATATCATTATTTGCAAGTAGGAGCAATGTAACCTTTGCAGCCCTGAGGCTGGGGTACCTAGAGAGAGAATGACTTCTAAGTCGCCCTCCGGATTTCTGTGTGACCGTGCACCTTCACAATGGGTGCCATTTAAGCCTACAGAATCCAATCAATGTGTCAGTTAAATTGCTACTCATCTGTCGAGATTAAGCGTCCGACTATTACCTCAGATTTAGTAGAAGTCTTAGATACTGGCACATTTCACTGAAGCCATTAGTAACACCTGGAATCATTCACATTAGTTTAAGATCTGGCACCATAAATTCCCAGCCATTAATGATTATTCTGACTCCTCAGGATAAATGGCTTAACGTTTTTGATAATGAAAATATACATTCTGCAGTAGTTCCTTCTTAAACCCACATTACCTTTGTAATGTACTTCATGGCTGATTGTAACGGACGGCACCATAACTCTCCCAAGGAATTTTAGTGTGCTGTAAAGTATGGAAGAGCTGTTGCACGATTAATTTTTTAAAAAAATTAACGAGCTATTTATTTAGCTGTTTACTTTGGGAAATGTAATGACATCTCTTAATTGGCCTGATTGTCATGGCGGAGGAAAAGCATCTTGAGCCGTGTAATTCCGGTCACTTTCCTTGTAAGTTCCAACACACAAGGCGTGCTCCACACAAAGGCAGGCGACAAACTTCTATTGAATATTATCAAAAATAACAGAAAAATATCATTGTCAGAGCCCAGGGTGTCAGCTTAGTTATAGCTGAGAGAGATTATTTAAATATCTCAAATAAATCTTTTCATTCCCAGCACATTCATCTCTTTTAAGTGCTCATTAAGGTAGGGGCGTGACAGCCTTGGAAAATGAAACACTAATTCTTTTTCTCTGAAGCCGGAGTGTTCTGCTCCCAAGGGTGGCTGTAGTTTAGGGGGATTACAGAACTAGGGCAGAGAGGGGTTCCTCTTCTGCATCTCATTCCAAAAAGTGATGGGGGGGTATTTGTTTGATGCCACTTTTCTTCCTGCTTATCTCGTGTGATCTATTAGATCTGAAGAAAGCGGATGTCAGTCTGTGGTGTTTGATAAACGGTCCTTGGAACGGGGCTGTGCCGACCTTACCTCACCACAGCTCAGCGTAATTTGCAGTCAGCTTGTCTTTGGTTGATTTAGACTAAGTTTTCCAAAGACAGAAGCTGAAGGATGGGGCTGGAGCTCCACGCTCTCCTTTTCCAATGCCAGGATTTTTTTTTTAAGTGTTAAAGAAACTCTGTTTAAAAACACATCCCAGCCCTAGTCCACAGCTAAACTCTAATAAATGTGCACATTTGGGTCGTACTGTTAAAAGCATGCATATTTCTGGACCCCTCAGAGAGAGGCAGTCAGGATTCCCTTAAACAATAAGGGTCCATAAAGCAGGGCCTGAGAACTCGTTAATGAACTTGGAAATGGTTATTGATCCATGTTAAGCTAATTTGCTTAAATTCAATGCAAAGTTTTGTGTATGGTATCAGAAAATGATGCTTAGGAAGCTAGAGTGTAAGCTGGAGTCATGGGTGGCTGGGAGCCCTTCTGTCTGTGTAGACAGCCCTGCCCTGGGTGGCTTCCCTGAAGCTCAACTCACTCTCATCCCAGCCTCAGCTGCTTTTTCCCAAGCCCAGCTCCTCACAGCCCGGAGACACACCTCGGATTACCATGAAAGCCCCAGCAGGACTCTCGTCAAGGCAGGACCCAGACCGCCAGCACCTGTGTCCCATAAAGGGCAGAAAGAAGAGATGGAGACAAATTTCCAGCCACAAGGCTTATGTGGAGCAGAAGAAAGGTTCCTGAATTTAACCTGCTAGAGGAGGAGGTGGACGGCACAAGAGAGGAAAAGTGAGAAAGCGAAGAACCCCCAAACAGGGTGGGCGTTGCATAAAAAGGTCAAAAGATACTGAGATTACCTGCAGGAGAAGTACAAAGACAGGAAGACGAGAGACAGAAAGGTTAAACTCGAGAGTCTAAAAATCACTAAAGCGTCACATAGAAGGTAATTGGGATGTGGACTGAAATTCGGGACCCTGGTGGAAACTGTACAAATAAGGTCTTATTGAAACATTAAGCCCGGAGCGAGCCATGGCCACTGGTGGGCATGCAATAAATAATAATTGATAATAATGAGGATACTCAAATTTCATTCCATGTTCCGTGGGAAGTTCCCCAGGGCAACACTGGAAGCATCCTTATGAGTCCCTGCGCCCACTCCTTTTTTCCGGTGGAGGAGCGGGTACATTTGTCCCACTGGCCAGCCACGGCTGCTCCGTCAGGGACCCGCAGAAGGCAATGCCACAGGGACCACTGCCCTGCTGAGCAGCCTCTGTCCCCTGCACTGTCCCTGGTGAGGGAACAGGACAGGAAGGGCATCCCTGGACCTCCCAAGGCCCCATGTGGAAAGGAGTCTGTGCCAACAGCCAGTGCAGCAGGGCAGGGCGGGAGCTGCCGTTGCGTGGAGAACTCGAGAGACAGGCGGGGCACAAGCCTGAGTCCAGATGCGGGGAGACAGCTACGAACTGCTTCCAACTTGAAGGTGGACATTTCCAGACCTGCTGCGTCTCCCTGGAGCCAAACCACGTGGAACCCTCGGAGGAGATGTGGCCGCTCAGGGGCCTGGGGGAAAACCACAGAAAACCACTGCAGCCAGGTCCACCTGGGTCTGCCAGGGTGAGCTTGGAGACAGCCATGTGTCCTCACAGGAGGAGCCAGGACCCGGGGAAGACGGGAGAGGCAGGATGGCTAAGTGGGCTGGAGTGAAGCCAAAATGAGGGGCCGGGGACACTTTACGAAGCTGCTCTTTGTGCTGTGCCTGTTCTGAGAGCGAGTGGAGAATCTGCTTCTCCAGCTGACACTGAGGTATTTTTAAACAGCACCAAAATGACACATTATAAAAGCAAGGGTTTTAGTACAGAGTGGCTGAGACATATTCTGTTACCGCAATTGAGCTTTTTTTAGTATGTAATTTTCTTGAGAGGGCATGTTTAAACCCAGGATGAATGGCAGGCCTTCCCCTACTCTCTGCCTAATTGTTTAACAGAGACGTATACACAAAACTACACACACCTGTGTACATGCACGTATACACATAGCCATGTTTAGACAGACACATATAATTTGTTTTGTGTGTGCACACACATCATCTATTTTATGTGTGTACCACTTACACACACACATATATATACCTATGTGGGTATACCTTTTAGCAACATGTAGAGTGATTTTCCCTCTAGGTGATCCTTCCACGATCTCTGGAAAATAGGAAGGAAGGATCTATTTGCATTTGGAGCGATATTAATGCGCTTTCAGCAGCAGGTGATGTTTTCAGACAGCATGCCCTAGAATTTTTGGAAAGTGCAGAGAATTTGTAGAAATAATGATTATGAGGAAGGAAATGATGGGGGGGGTGAATTGGTTCAATTTCTACTAATAAGTGCTTCATAATAGCTCAAAAAAATCTCTGTCAGGCTTCTGCCTCCTTCGAAATGCAAATGGCTGAGTGCCTGCTGCAAAGCTTGCTGTGTGCAACACACAGACAAGGGTAATATCTTCTCTGTGTCATTCCAAATGATATGGAAACAACTGAAAGCATCCCGGCTGTGGATAATTACGGAAGAATGACAGGTTGGTAATAAGTTCTCATTTAGGAATCTCTCACACTCGGGAGGCACAGGGACGGTCTGCACGCCGTGACGCTGGAGTTGCACTGCTATCTGCATGAGTAAGCAGGTCTCGAAAAGGAATTTGGGGGAAACTGCACATGAAGATTTCAGACTCAAAACCCGTAATTTTATTAACCTTGAAAACTAACCAGCATCTTAGCGAGACATGAAGATGCAGCCCATCTGCAGCGGTGGGGAAGGCATGTGTGAGCTGCTCTTGCCTGCCCTAGTTCCGCGACCAGAAGGGTGAAACCATGCCAGTTAGCTGGTCTGGTGCCCACCATGCAGCTAAAGCCTCATGGGTGATCCTTTTCCTGAGAGCATTGCTTTGCCAGGGTCCCAGGTGTTTTTAGGGTAGAAAGAAACTCAACAGAAAGACTGTGGAGTCTGTCAAGTTTATAGAAGATTCAGGTTGGGAGCTTGGCATTATTGATGCATATTATTAATTATCAAAAAATGAGGGAGGAGGAATATTTAAAAACCACAGTGGCATGCTGGATGAGTGCCTGGCTGTGCTGAAGCAGGTTCCATTAGCTGTCACTAACTCCTGAGCACACAGGGGACCGGAAGCCTCGTTCCACCTGGCACTTTGGCGCTGGAGGGAAGCCCTGTGGTACCTCTATACAGGGGTGGGTGCTTCCCCAGGCCCCCAGCATTGGCCATCAAGGAACCCCTCTGAGCACCATTCCCTCACCCTCTGCTCCAGGGTGATCCTCCACCACAGACTATGCTGATGGCAGCATGGCTAACTGGGCAGAGGTAGAGGTGTACAGAGAGCACCCTCCCTTCTGGAACCTTCTGCTCACACTGGGCTCTGTAACCCTCTGCCCTGAACACCTGTCACTCATAGTTCTTCCCCATTTCTGTGTCTCCTCCAGGGCCTGGCTCCTCGAGGACAAGCACAGAGGGACCCGTCTGTGGTACCTTCCTAGGGCTTGGATGGGTATCAGGATCTGTTGATTTAATGCAATGTTGATCCTCAAATGGCTGCTTTCCATCAGTCTGCCTTGTTTTACAGCATTTGAAATCACTATGTCCCCACGCCTCCTGTATCTGCTGTCAACAGAATTATCTTCAGACATTTCAATTCGGGGGGAGGAAATAGACACAGCCCTGGGTACATGCCATCACGCCATCACACCATCAGGCCAGGGTGCAGTGAGAGATGAAGGGTCATACTGGTGAGCCACATAGATGCCCTGTCCAGTTTTTGTTTTGTTTTGCTTTTATTTAAGAGTTGTGATATGAAGAGATGACATCAAAACAACATACTCACATGAATTCCCCTTTATTCCATGTCAGGTGCATTAGTAAATACATTGTCTTTTAGAACCCTACATGAAGTGAGTGGTACTATTATTACCAGCATACACATAAGGAAACAGAATCACCATGAAGTCAGGTGATGCCTGTGCCCAGGGTGTCAGCCTTAACAAGTCTAGAGCTGGGATTCGAGCCCAGCCCTGATTCTGCCAAGACCTGCGTTCTCTCTGTGCAGCCATGAGGTCCCAAGGAAGAGATGCTGTAATGGAAACACTGGAAGTTTTAGTAGCACTTAGGAAACTCCATGAAAATCACAATGTTATGTGTGTTCAGGGGAGCATCCAAGAAGGTCCTTTACCACGTATGGCGCAGAAGGCCAGCTCATGGTGAGAGGGACTTAGGGCTGGTGCCGTGACTCCCTGTATTAGTCCGTTTTCATGCTGCTTATAAAGACATACCTGAGACTGGGCAATTTACAAAGGAAAAAGGTTTAGTTGGACTTACAGTTCCACATGGCTGGGGAAGCCTCTAATCATGGCAGAAGGTAAAGAGGAGCAAGTCCCATCTTACGTGCATGGCAGCAGGCAAAGAAAGAGAGCTTGTGCAGGGAACTCCCCTTATCATGGCCATCAGATCTTGTGAGACTTATTCACCATCATGAGAACAGCACGGGACAGACCCGCCCCCATGATTCAATCACCTCCCACCAGGTCCCTCCCACAACTTGTGGGAATTCAAGATGAGATTTGGGTAAGGACACAGCCAAACCATATCACTCTCATACCTGTATCCCCACCTGTGGCCCTTGCCATGGGACATGGGCTCAGTGAGGGAGCCTCCATCTGGATTTGAGTTTTTCTTGCCTCTTTCCTTTAAAAACAACTAAGTGAAGAACAGGGAAAGTGGCCAAAATCCCTGTGTCCTCATGAGCTGCTCAGGTGAGTTGGATTAATCTGAGCTCCATCTTCCAGGTAATCCCATGGAGGCCTGATGTAGAAACACAAAACAGAAAAATTGGCACAAAAACTTCATGTACACTTGGATGGGCACAGAAGCACTAATTACTACAATTATTTTCAATGATGGAGTCATGATAAAAAGCAATGATTTTATTTTATAGAAAATAAGTCCTCTAGATGCAAAGTAACAATGTTTGGCCAGCTTTATGAATTTCTTAAAAGCAAATAAAATAAGGATAACCAAGTAGTTAAGGGAAGATCCTTGGAAATTTGACCCGGCCTTCTCCAGTAATTATTCTAATTATTCTTCTATTATTTAGGCCAAGAGCCAAAGGTTCCCAAGTGCGTAGAAAGTTAATAGCAGACTTGAAGTGAGAAGGAGAGGGCAAGTGAGCATATGTTCATTAAGGTCTACTTTCACTTAAGGGTGTTGCATCAAGCCAGCTGCAGGCACCAATAATTTATCTTGAAGTCTATTTATTCAGTGCAACAGGGAAATAATAAACTGTCCTAATTTCCCTTCCTGGCCCCAGAAGTGGCTGCCTCTTGCCTCCCCTCCCAGCGACCCCACTGGGGTCAGTCTGCTGCCCAGGCACTGAGTGAGCCCCAAATGCACTTGGAGGAAATGTTTCCAGCGGTGCCCCATGTCTTCCAGCCAGCTGTGTTGGCATTCTTCAGCCAAGGTGTATACTCCTGAGGGACTGCTGGTGGCCGGTGGGTGGAAGAGCTGATAAAAGAGACTCAGGGGGCAGGGACGTGAATGGGACTCACACAGGCACGCCCCAGAGTGTCCAAGCCCAGATACTCTTGCACCAGCAAGTTCTTATTGAATGCCTGCTCCAAAACACGAAGCTGGCTTCTTGGGTGGCGTGACTGAGCCCCATCAGACACAGGGCCAAGATTACTGTGGGCAGAAATAAACCAAGACCTGCCTTGCTGTTTCTTTGTAAGTTTTAACATCTTCAGAACATCGGCCAGTTTTATCAGTATTGTTCTGAAGGCACTCCAAAGCCACTGCTGGGCACACCTTCTAGAAATTCACATGGTGCCTGTCCCCTTTGGGTGGTTCTCTGGGAGGTTCTGAGTAAAAGGCAAACACCTTGGAGAGGTCAATGCAATGACCCCTTGGTGCCTCTGGCGCATGAATTAGCCCTAGATTCCTTACCTGCTACCCAAGCTAGCCCAGAGGAAGAGGAACAGAGAGCAGGAAGCTTTGACAGGAATTGAGGGCGACTGAAAAGGTGAAGACTGGCCTCAGGTGAGCCAAGATGTGGCACAAGTCAGGGACCACAAAAAGGCATTGTTCCACCCAGACCCACACCCCAACACAGCCACACCCAGAGAGAAGCCATCTAGTGAGGGATGGCCATGACCTAGCAGTTCAGCCAGGCTGCTCACCAAACACGGTCCGCGGGCTGCAGTCTGGAGAGAGATTGGTCTTGGTCACCATGAGCTGCCCCTGCTTGTTCATTAAGGGCCATCCAGACCCTCCCCAGCAAACAGCAACCTTTGTTCATGGGCGCAAACGCTCTTCCCAAGCAGAAAGTCACAAGCTCCAAATCCAACCTGTGGCGAATGCAGGCTGGCCAGGCAGATGCAATAGAGTCCCAAGTCAAGGGATTTCTCGCACCTGCGTGGGTCAGGGTTCCCTGTGATGAGCGCGGCATCCCTTTACAGATGCAGCTTCCATTTTCCAGAGTCCAGTAGACTAAAAGTAGAATGAAGTCTGCATCAGCTATTTTTTCCTGAACCCAGACCCTAGAATATATTTTTTCTAGAAGTTTTCGTATCATAGTATCGAAAGTCAAGGCTTTCTGACTCAAATATGTACAAGTAATTCTTCCATTTGAGTTCTTTAGTTTTCTGCGTTTTGGGGTCAGCGGGCAATGGGAGGGGTCTGAGAACAGCCAGCCCCACATCCCTGGCACAGCTGGTCTCAGCACCTGGGAAGACCATCGTGGTGACATGGTGAGGGCATCAGTACCAGCCTGGGGTGGTCAAAGGGAGGAAGCCTATGTCCCTGACCCCAGGCGTTCCCGTGCCATACGATTGGTCAAGTTTTGTGTTTTTTTCCCTGCAATTGTAGTCTCTGTTGATCACTTTGGATATGAAAGTGCAGATAAACCAGGGGGCTGGTCTAGCAGGGAGGAAGAACGGCTCTCCCCCGGCCTGACAGCTCCACTTCATCCCCAGCCTCAGACCCTGAGACTCACATTTATTCATTTTGAGCAATGTGTTGTGCAGACAGCCTGTCGGCACCAGCACTGCCCGAAATGTCTTCTTTAATCAAAATTCTGCTCCAAACGGCCCAGCTGATCAAGTGAAGTGGCCTTTCCACAGGCTATTGACGATCTGTCTCAAGCATTATCTCATAAGTCTCCTTTTATTTTCTCTCCCAACCCAGAGAGTCTTCACTTTGAACCATAGCTGCTGGACGAATTTGGATTTGATGCAACCTGCACACTTTATACCTACCTCCCGGCTCTTTCTGCATTCTTCAAAAGCAACAGGAAAACTTAAAATTCAGAAGAAAACATATTTAAATGACTCACCTCTTCCCTGAGTATGACTTATAAGGTCCACAGGGAAATGGATATTATTTCTTGAGGCAGCTGGCCTTGGAGAATGAGGCAGTCAGAACAGATCTGTAAGCTGGGGGAAGGCGGAAGTGTCATTTTAGGGGTAAGCATCCCTGGATGGATCTTCATGGACACAAGTCTTGTCTGTGAAGATAAAGGAAAGTAAACTCACTTATGCAAAAGCAGATATTTGTGACAGACTCCTAGATGAACCTCAACAAATAGGTCTCATCCTCCCCCTACCAGCTTTCACCCTGAGAACTACTATATTTAGTTTATTCAGATAGACTTTGGAGCTAGTCTAAGTATGTGGTACACACTCAGTAAATGCTTATGAATGAATCAATGGACTGACAGTTTTTGCTTCTGAAAAATGCAAAAGCTCTTGGCTGGTCTCTAAGGGTCCTGTAAGCTGAAATCCTTACAGGAGATTCTGATTTACAAAAAAAGGGGGCAGAGGAGAGGCATGAGCACTTCTACAGCCAACCTGAGCAAAGAGAGAGGCAGCCCTGCTCCCCAGAGAGTGGACTGACATCCACCCTCTCCTGTAGCCTTGGCAGGAGAGGCGGTGCAGGAAAGCGAGGGGAGGCAGTGCAGGTGAGCCTCAGTGATCAACAAGAAGGAAAGGAATGTCAGGAAGAGGGCAAGGAAGCAAAGACAACACGCACCCATACCCCTAACAGTGACCCAGGGCAGATGGAGCAGACAGTAGCTAAGTCCAGGATCCTAGGGAATTCCACAAAGTCACCATTACTCACACTGCCTACACTTCTTATTGAGAAGGGGAGCAAGATCATATGGGCTCATTTTTACCTCCATGATGAGTACAGATTTGAATGGAAGACACAAGATGTGAACACTGGAAGCAACCACCATAGGATTCATTAAATCAATAGTGGACGCTATACTTGTCATTGTTCCGCAAAAAAGGCATGTAAACAGGAGCATGTTAGACCAGTGGTTTTGTGGCAACCTTCATCAAATTGGAGCAAAAATGCTTCCGAGGCTGTTTACGCATATCTTCATTTGTATTCCATCTCATTTCAAGAAGGAATTCGAGAAACGCACACTCACAGGACCAGGGACGATGTGCAAATGCAAAGTTATCAAAATATGGTCCTACATAGTGAGAGAGTTGTGATAGGGGAAATCGCCCGCTTTTCTGCCTGCACCCTCTGGGCAGAATGTACATGAATTTTAACTTGTGATAAAGTTGAACAATGTTTTCATAATAAATGTAACCATTCCATGGGGTGACGGAGCAGCTCTGCTGATAAGTGGACTTCAGCTTGGGCTGCATACTAAGTTTCTTTGACATAAAAGAAGGAAAGTAATGTGTCCAGTGAGTTAAGCACACTATTTCGATAATACTTATCACTCTGATTATGAGAAGCATTTCAATGTATCCTTCCTGACTGACATCGTAGCTATGTGTGTTTTCCTAAAGCTGAAATACTGAAAATCTAAGGAAAATAATGGAAAAGATCACTGATAAAAACTAATGGGTACCTTCACTCATTCCTCTAACATAATAGTTATGTTAAATATTATTCCTCTAACAGTATTTATTTACTGAACATCTATACAGACAAGGCCTGTGCATTACAACATTTAATGTGTCATAAAAAAGGCATGTTTTTAAAGTATACTATGAAAAATATACATGGGCAAGTATTACAGTGTCATTGCTGAATTTCAGAAGTACAATGTTAGTGGGTGATTTTCATTCATTTCTTTTCACTTTTTTAGGCTTTCTAAAATGTTCCATTATTGTAGACCTAGAAAAAAAGCCATTTCACAGCACAATGTGACAGGCTCGCTATAAGAAAACATATGAACAGGTGTTTTAATGAAGCCAAGAAAGGAGCAGGTCATTCAGTCTGAGAACACTGAAGTCCCCCCAGGAAAATGCAATGCTTTAGGGATCCTTCCTCATTCCTAATAGGGAGCCCAATCAGACACTGGGTTTACTTTTTAAGAGTCTGCATGTTGCTAATAACGTTTCCATTACTTAAGCATGGAAATGATTCTTCAAGGATGCTCTACTAGTTCCTTTTCAAGACATGCTGTCTAAGGGGCACTCCACCCGCCCCCTAAAAGCAGCGCTGTCTTGAAGGGTAGGGTGGAGAGCAAGAACATGGCAGTTGCCTCTATAGCCTCTACATCCACCTTGACCCATTGCAAAATAGTGCTGCAGATAAGCTGAGCCTCTCCCTTACAGAGACAGTCCAGCCTGAACCCCTAGAGACCAGAGACCAGGTAAGAACTCAGTCCAAACTCAGCCACGTGTTATTATTGGCAAAATAATAGTAGTGCTGCTGCTTTGCACCATGGTGAATCGAATTGCACAGCTTATTCCATGTCTTCTATCTCAGCTGCATTAAGCATGAGAAAAAGCCCTCGGTTTCCTTCCCTCCCCAGAGGGAAATATCTTCTGCCACAAAAGAAGGCAGGGGTGAGTAAATGTCATAATAAACACAGACCACATCACCCGGTCACAAGGGCCAGCCACGGAAAAGACGGACAGTGGTGCAGCCCCTGATCAATATTCCCCGGGATGAAGCCATCTGTCTTTTGTGGCACTCCTTTTGGGGAAACCCTGCAGAAATCCAAGGAGGGAATTAGAAATGAAATGGTATCATCATCTTTACCAGTGAAGTTGAGGATGTGTATTAGTTTGCATATAAGCATACTGGAGCAAGGCTTTTCCTTACATTGCTCTGTTTTTTTCCCTTTCTTTATCTTCTAGGCTTGATCTGTAGTAGATGTTCAAAAATAGACGAGGAAGAGCATCCTCGAAGAGCATCAGTAATTCTCCTACTAACTAGCAGAGTCAGATCTCAACTTGGATTGGAGGAACGTCAGAGCCCTACCCTGAACCCCAGGCCTCCTGCTGGTTCGTGGCAGGACTGTGCTGATCTTGGGTGGCTTTGCCTACCGGAAGTGCAGGGGACAAATCCCCTCCCTCACCCTTCCAGTGCATGGGGACTGGAAATGCTCTGGAGACCAGAAGCAGCTTCTCACACTTCCCTGTAATAAAGGAGTTATTTGGACATTGTCCCAGGAGATCACACACAGCAGGACAGCAGAGGCAGTTTATCAAGTCCACGAGGAAGAGTGCACTCATTAGCATTTACCACTCCTCACCTACAGCATCCTTTCAGGAATAGATGGTCAAAGTATTGAGCGTTGTTCAGATTTTATCTCCAAGGCCTAAGGAATGCCTGCAGAACTCTGAATGAAAGGGATGTAAAGAGGATTGATGGATAAATACTGGGTTTCTCATTTTTTTCTCTCCTGGTATCAACTGCTAGTTTTGCTGGTCCCTGCTTCCCAGAACTTGTCCCCAACAGATAATGAAGGCCATTCTCCTTGTCTTATCCCAGTAACCTTGTCAGGGAGACAATCTCAGACCCTCCTGCCAAAGACATGACAGCGCACACCATAGTGGCTGCCAGTGAATCGCAGGCCCCCGTCCGGTGCCCCACACTTACGGCTACACAAGCATTGTGGGTGCTGATGCTTCCGAGTTCACATGTGTCATAACAAGGGTAGGCAAAATGGAATCATCCTTATTTAGGGCACAAATAACTGCCACAAGTGTAGTGCAGAGTTGGAGAGCTCAGAATATATTTCCATCCATTTAATAATTATCCTCCTTGTGTGTGTTGTCTGAGAGGGCTGAGCGATCACCTACTCACTCTGTTGGTAGGAGATGTGGGATCTTCCCCACACTTTATTCCAACCATCAGTCTATCTGCTTAGGCATTAAACTGGGCAATTATGGTTGCTGAGCAACCATAACTTTTGCATATGTGCCTCCTGTGGTTTTGTATGACAACCACAATGTTATGATAACAGGACTTTTTTTCCAACCAAGATCCTTCTTTATATGTAAATTTATGCTAGAATTGTGTATTTAAAAATTAGTTTTTATGAGTAATGAGCCTCAGGTTTGGCTGAGCTTCTCTTCTCCTCTAAAAGGTTTATGAAATCAAGTTCAGAAGTTCTGGGATCACAGAGATGGCGTGAAACGAGGTGCAGGCACTGACATCCGAGGCAGCAGTTCATTCCTGGGGACATGCTCAGGACAACACAGACATCTGACTCCTGCTCATGTGCAAGGAATCATCCACTCGGGGCACCCGAGTTGCAGGTGCTCCGGGCCCTGCCTCAGCACTGCCGCTGGGAGAGACAGGAGGTTGGGGCTAGGGGGTGTCTTGCTGCTGCTTTGCTCCTCTCCATGGCTCTAATCCAGGCAGTTAACATTTTCCAAGTGCCTTCTTGGTGTTGGGAAAGAGAAAAGATATCCAGGCATAGTTCCCTCTCAGACCCAACTCTACCCTGCTCTCTGGGGACATAAGATCTCCAGGGAAGATACCTAAATAACCCCCTTTATTCTGGGCAGTGTGAGAAATTCCCACTGGTCTCCAGGAGGTTTCTAGCCACTATGCACTAGAAGAGAAAGGAAGTGTGTTCTCTGCAGTCAGGCAGGCTGAGCCACCCAAGATCAACACAATCCTGCCGTGAACAAGCTAGTCTGGGGTTAAGGATAGAGCTCTGATGGCTTCCAACTCATGTCTAGATCTGGCTCTGCCAGTTACTGCCAGAATTACTGCTGCTCTCAAAACCTCCACTTCCGTGTTTACAAAAGGACAACTGTCATCATCCCACCCATCTCTCAAGGCAGTTGTGACATTAGAGAAGGTGCGTGGAACACAGCAGTCTCTGTCTCTTCCAAATTTCCTTCTTCTGAACTTCATTCACTTGGGGTATAGAGAACGTGGATGGGATATAACACAAATTGTAAATACTTGCTAAGTGTTTCCAGGTTTTAGGGGGAATGCAAATCTTTCAAGTGAAAATTAAATACCTAAAAATGAAGACAGAGAGCATGTTTACAGAGGAAAAAAACTACGTTGAAGTCATCCTGTATTACTTGGCTCCACTGTTTTCCTTTGCTGTATTATTTGACTGCACCGGTGAGAGAAGGGAAAGAGGAGAGGGACCCACAATTGGTTGGGAGGATTTGGTCAGAGAACCGCTCATAAATATTGATGAGCACATCAGTTTCACATTAACGTTTGACGAAATGTTTCATGGGCCTGAACCAGTTTCCCAGATTAAGAAAATCCCATCCACACCCATACACACCATTTATTTTCTCTCCAAACTTTGGTTCGTGTTCCATAGACACAAGCATAGAACAGCTTTGAAATTGGCCTTTTCTTTTTACCTTTATTCTCTTCTCTGTTGCCTCCGTTGTGCCAGTGACTTCAGAGGCAATCTGGTAGAGCCATGCAAGGATTAGGCCTCGCTGAAATCCAAGGATAGCAAAATATACAGGTTTTTCATGTTTAATTTCATCATCTGCACCTAATTATCAAAGTTCAGGATTACCATTTGGGGGGAATTGCTCAAAAACATCTGCTCTTCAAAATCTAAGCATTGCTAAAATTTCCCTCTCCCAGAATTTCTAAGACAAGCCTTTCACAAAACAGAAGAAAATGGGGGGATTTCTCTTTCCTTTGTGGTGGAGGAGTTGGAGAGGGATTGGACTGATTAGCCTTGTCTATCTCCTGCTTGTTGTCGCCAACCATCCCCAGCTCCAGGGCTGACACAGCCTAGCCTCGCCTTGGACGTTCGGCTATTGAAACTGTTGGTGACAAATGCAAAATTCCAAAGAAAACCAAATCAAATTCTTCTGATTGAAAAGATGTGTGGGCAACTCGCTAAAGGTTTCGAGTTCTGACCTACGCAAATGCTATTTAGAGAGGCAATGACAACTGAAACAGACACAGAGGAATGGGGCATCTGCCTCAGGACTTGGAGATGGGGATGATCAGTGGAAAAGGAAAGCTGAACTGACACGGGCAGAAAAGCAGGAGGTTCAAAGAAGGAGAATGAGCCCATTTCTACCAGATCACATGTCAGTCATGACTGAGGGTCTGGTCCTGGCATCCCTTTAAGAAACAAGAAAGTCGGGGCTCACCGATAGCTGCAGAAGGAATTCCCATCTCCGCAGAGGCACTTTTCTCAAGAAAGACAAGAGCAGCCAGTGAAGCCAGGCCTCTCTAAGCCTGAGTACCTACCTGGGCAACTCAGCCTGAATCCATTAGGTCCTGGAAGGACTTCCCAGGGCACATGACAACAAGAAGTGCCCCAGAACAAAGCAAGGAGAATGTACTCAAAAGACGTGGCAATGCCTGCCCCCGGGTTGGCTTGAAATTGCTGGTTCGGTCTTCTGGAGGCAAACTGTATGGAACTGAGTCTCTCTGGACAAAGGAAAGGTCTAGTCTCAGAAGTGGTAGGATGATTTGTTGAAAGCAGACCAGTTTCTCATAGCAGGTCCCCTTTCAGAGGGCAGAGACTCCTGAAGTCAGCTGCAAACTCAGACACCAGAAAGGGCTTTTGATGTCTGAACACCTAACAAGCCCAAGCCCCATGTGACCAGCAAGGATGAAGTCAACCTTGCTTGACGCTGCTCTCTCTTCGTTCCACTGACACAGTGTGCTCACTGCCAAGACACACTTTAAGAATCATTTTAAAACTGCATATTAATTATCTAAACTGTTAAATACCTATGTGGGCTTTTAGATTTATTTAAGTAAACATGTCTACTTCCATTTCAGAAGGGACGAAAATCTGGATGATGTAAAAGAGTTGTTTTTTTAACTTGTTTTGGTTTTTTTTTAAGGAGGGATTTTTGAGTCTCAACTCTTAACTCTTACTTGTGGACAGTACAGAGAAGTTAATGTTTCCTTTGGTTGCCAATAATGACACGTGGCTGAGTCTGGACCGAGTTCTTATCTAGTCTCTGGGGTTCAGGCTGGACAGTCTCTGTAAGGGAGAGGCTCAGCTTATCTGTAGGTCCAATAGCTTTCTGGACATAGTTGATCTGCCCAGGGTTGTGCATGGCATGGCCCTGGTGCGTGTGTGTGATTCAGTCCACACCTAACTGCTCTGTACCCCCCAAAATAATGCACAGTCCTGTACATAGCCTCATGCTGGTGTCACACAAGAAAAACCTCCAACAATCAACCAAGGGATGCAATAACACTTTTCAAACAGTTCAGAAGAGTTTTACATCAGTTTTCATCTATAAAGATGAAATCCTCCAGGACACCAAACTCTCTTCTGGTCTGTCATTCATTTTCCTCTCCACTCAAGATGATGTTATTTGACTGCTATGGGAAGAAGAGCAGAGCTAAAACAAGGTACTCGGGCAGAAGACCATTTCCTCCTCTCTAAAGAACAGCTTAAGCCGGCAGAGATAATGTCTCCTAATTTGCTTGCAGTTTCTATAATATTAGACATTTCCACTGGCAAAAGTTGACTTTCCGTCAAAATCCAATGCCCGTGACATCAATTTGCTTCTACAAACAATTATCTTAAATAACCTGCACTTGTACATAGCATTTCTGTGGGAGATGATCAAATACTCAAAAGATTTTTTTTTCCCCAATATTTTCATCCCTTGCTGGTCATAGACTTAAAAGCTTGAAATAGAATTTCGTCTTCTACCAATTTTTTCCCATTTATGTTCAGGAAATATTGATTTTTTATAAAACTGGAGTTTTAATGGACCTTGAAATTAACATGGCTTTTATTTCTTTGCTATAACACCATCATCATTGATGATGTCACTATGTCTCCCAGAAAAGCCATTGGCCAATGACTGGCATTTACAGTCTAGGCACTAGGGAAAAATAAACACTACTGTATTAGCTCATACATGGTTCCCCCTACCCTAAAGGAATTATTCTGTTTCCAAGAAATAGTTGGACGACAACAACGGAAACTTTTTCTAAACCAAGTTAGCATGATCCTCTCAAAAAAGCAGCCTTAAATCTCAGCCTGGAGTCAAGGATGTATCCAGGACATCTGCATTTTTCAAAAGCACCAAGTCAAATGTTTCTGATCTGCAGTGGGATTTGTCACTGCCAGTTTCCAGCATGTTCCTTACACAGCTTATCAGACTTCACATGCACTTACTGGATGCCGAGCGAGTGGCCCTCTCAGGATGACAATGGAAAATAAGTGGAGGCAAAGACAGACAAACATTGCACCTGAGCAGAACCGCCAGGGCCAATCATCCGGCAGGCATGTGCTGACCCGGCAGGGCTCCCAGCTCCAGGCAGAGGGGGCAGTGTGGAGGGGCTGAGGGGCGTAGGAAGCTGACTACAAGAGTGGGTGACTCCATGTCTCCCACCATGGTTCTTAAGGCCATGGGACCGTGGGGAAGAGAGATTCTTCTGTTGGTCAGGAAGGGAGGGCAGGGCCTACTAGAGGAGGCTGCAGCTGCTGGACTAAAGAAAGAAATGAAGAAAATCCAGGGAAGATGCTGCGGGGAGCCCACGTTCCATGGACAAATGCCAACCTCCTTTCCTCCCCCGAAAGCCCTCCCCGGACCAGAGCCCGCTGTTTCTACGTCCTCAGGCTCCACTCTCCCCCATGCCAGGCCCCACCTCTAATCCCCTTGCAGCTCCCTAGATCTGCTGTGTTTTCTCTCCTTAGATGTCTAGAGACTTTACAAGATCACTCTCCCTATACTCTGACCATGCCATCCTCACCCACCCCCAACCTGCAAGGCCAACTCTATGCAGCCTTCAGGTCCCTGCTTCCACGTAACTCCTCCCTGACCAGCCTGCCACACACTGCCCCCACCATGTCTTGGATGCTGACCCCATGTTCATGTAGTCAGAGTCCCCTTGGAGCTGTCCTACCATCCAGACCCCCCGAAAGGGCCTGGCCCATCTTCACTGATCCATAGGTACAGGCTGTGCCTGAACAAAGGAATGAACAGAGAAGGCAGGTGTGGAGATGGGACAGCTGGCTGGGAGCTTCCAGTGGAATTAGCAGTCAGAGAAGCAGCCATTGCTGGAGAGCACAGAGTCCCCAGGCCTGCTGGTGCAGGAGGTAAGCTTGCACCCCCACACACGCTCCTTGTTATCCACTCAAGCCCTCAGGCCCTGGACTACTGGTCTGGCCTCCTAACTAGAGGGCCCTGGAGTCCAGAGCACCCAACCTCAGGCTACCTACTTGGAGAAGATGGAGCCCAGACAAAGCAGGAGCACAGAGGTCCAAGCCATCAAGTGTGTGACCATCAGAAGCAGAGTTAGATCTGCTGTGTGCAGAGCCCTGCCCACCAGTGACAAAGATGACAATCCTGCATTCATTGGCTCAGCCTACACAAGGCCCTGAAGACGACTCAGGTCGCCCCTGCACAGCTGACAACGCCTAGCTTATTGAGGGGTCCCCATAGAAGAGTTGCCCTACACTGAGCAGTGGAATCTCCCCATATGTGTGCAGTAGGCTGCCGAGGAGTCCTGCAGCCCAGAATGGGTGGGAATGGCCACAGGGCGGCGGGCTGCAGTGCAGCGGGCAGCAAGGGCAGAGGGCTTGACGTGGCTTTGGAGCCAAGGATGTCCACAGGCCACTGCAGCCCCACAGGGGACAGTGCACACAGGCTAGCTCACCTGGGCTCCCAGATACTTGACCAAAGAGAGAACTCAGAGCCGGGAGGAGGTGGCATCTAGGGCTGTCAGCTTCCTCTTGCACATGAGACTTGCTGGGTGGCTCTGCAGCACGTGGAGGCACAGGGATTCCTGTGGGGGCTGCATCTTTTATTAATCACAGAGATGTAGAGTTGTGGGGTCCCCTTTCAAGGACAGCCCAAATCTAGAGAAATGCCACCCCAGAATGTAACAATTTCAAGGACAATTAAACCCAGAAACTGAACCACCACCCAGGTCGCTTGCACCCTCTGGCATTCCAGGGAGAGGAGCCTGCATCCAGCCGAAGCCATCTGCACACTTCTGTCCGGCACCATCCAGCATGGCAGCCAATGCCCAGCCCTCCCTGCACCGGCCCCACCGAGACAGGGTGCCCAGTGTGGTCCCTGTCCCTACTGGGCAGCCATGGTCAGATTCACTGGTCAAATGGGAGGTTGCAAGGAATGAGGGAGGGACCTGCCTGAGTCGCCCAGCCAGCAGGCCCAGGAAACGGTTGCTATGATGAGCCCCCATCGCCCGTGCTGTTGATTCACGCAAGGTCTCGGGAAAAACTGTCTTTCCATTTCCTGGTCAGGAGATGGAGGCCTTGGATCTTAGCCATGTGATCAGAGGCAAAGGTCTGGTTGAATTCAAACCAGGTATGGAGGCCTGGTTGAATTTCCCTAACTGCATCTGCTGGGCCCCCATCTCACAGGAGCTGAACGGAGAGGAAGCCCCCACAGAGAGCAGGTCTGCGTTGCTGGTGGGATTCCAGAAGACCCCACTGGAAGGGTGCATGTGCCATGGACATTTCTGGCTATGGGGTGGTGGCCCCTTCCCATACTCCATGTGGCTCCTGCCTTGAGAAACACATTGAACCCCTACTCTCTAGTCCCCCAAAACCCGTGCTGCCCTCCCCGCCCTGGCAGCTCCAGGTCCTTGGAAACCACACCCCCTCTGGCCTCAGTTCCTTCACTGTTACCTGGACAAAATAGAGTTTTAAGGTATGAAGGCCCAGCCAGCTGCCTGCTCCCAGCCCCCAGCCCTAGCTGACCTTCTCCCAGGCTGCAGGTGTGTGCTAGAGGAGAGCTGTGTAGCCAGCCCTGGGACGTCTGCAGGAGCCTGTGTCTGGGTGCTTCTTGGGGACAAGCCATCCGGCCTGGGACATGCCTGGAGGAAAGACTCCCAACCCCAGCATGGTCCAGGCCTGGAGGCTGCATCTCACTTTCCTCTAGGGCTTTGGTCCAGGAACTGACCCCTTTGGTGGACTTACGTGATGATTTTCCCGCTCAGTGTATGCCAGCTCTTCTGTCAGGACCTTCCAGTGATGAGGGTTGTCAGCTGTGCAGAGCATGGAGGAGGGGGGCGGGGGGCTGTGACAATGAAGGCAGGTAGAGGCTATGGCACCTCAGTTCCAGGGAACAGCAGGGAAAGGGCAGGGGAAGCCTGGGGCCCATCTCCTCCCAGTAGATTGGAGTGAGGCCTGTGGGTGTCCTCTCACCACCTAAGGGTGGGGTAAGCTGCTGGTTTCTCCACTCTGGTATCTTTTGATGAAGAGCCCCCACCGGAGTTCTGTTGATTCAGTAGGGTGTGCCGGAGAAAACACCCAGCCACAAATGATCCACGCAGAGTTGGGGAGATGGGGACAGTCCCCAGAGTCTGCTAGCCACCCCTCCTCCCGCACTCTGAGCATGAAAGTTCTTCCAGTGCTGCCTGTCTTGTCAGGCCAGGTGAACACAAGTCACCCTACAGGCTACTTCCAGTTAGGGGAGGGGGTGGCCTGTCATATTAAATGATGTTCGTAGCCACAGAGGAACACGATACCCGCCCACATCCTACAGCGGGGTGGCACTTGGGTTCAGAGGAGAGCACCCATACCCAGGGAGTGTGGACACGTGGCTGAGCTGCCTGGAGTGGGTGGACTTCACTCTGCTTTCATGCCTCGGATAAGCAGGGTGGTGGCTCCACCGTAGGTAAAGGGGCTGATCGGTGACAGTAGCATGGCTGCACCTGCAGCAGGCTCAGCTGGTCCTTTGGAAAGAACACCGGTGAGTGCCAGATGCTGCTGGCTGATGGAAGACCCCACGCTGAACTTGGGCTTCAGCTTCTCACGCAGGGGCTTGGGAGGTGACATGGTTCAGCAGTTACGATTGTTCACCTGAGAGGTTGCTGGACTTCTCGGCCACAGTTTGTTAAATTTGCAAATGCCCTTTGGGAACCGTCTGGAGGAAAGGTCTATAAACATAATGTCCAGATTACGAGGGGAGTAATGGCTAATATTCCATCCGCTTTGTACCCGTTGACCTAAGACTGCACAGGCTCTGGTCATCATCTTATCTGGGGAGGGCACGCGTGAGACCTACCAGGGTCAGGTGCCACTGCTGTGTGCAGGCTGAAGCCTCCAGGGGTGGAAGGTAGGGGAGCTGCAGGGATTTTACTACTGGAGTCCCATCACTGTAAAGTCCCCCGTGTGCAGAAGGAAGCTCTGGAATGAGACAGAGGATTTACCCAATTCTGGAGCACTAAGAAAGAGTTCTGGAAGGGCTAAGTCACCCTCCAGAAATCAAGGAATTCATCAGGAAACAAGCTCTTCTCTGTGGGTGTAGCAGCACTTCCTCCCTTCCTGGAGGTTTTTTCTAAGCTGGTATTTTCAACAAGAGTTGGGGAGGCACTTTAGCCAACTTTGCTATAGGAGCCGAGATGACTTCAGGAGCCCACTAGAGGTTCCCAGTCCCTCGTGCATGGCCACTGCTTTCTCCACCTGTCCACATGGGGCCGGCCCAACCCTGCCGGACTCCTCCTGGTGGGAGCAAGGAACTTCTGGGCCTGCTTCCCGGCTCCTCCCCAGGCCCACGCCGATGAGGTGGGGATGCTCCCATCCACATTTACAGGGTAGCCCACGATGCAAATCATCTAAGACAAAAAAATGTGACAACTGCACCCAATCAATTTCCTCTTGCAAAGTGGGGGAAATGCTCACCTTGTGTGAGTGAATGCTTTTCCAACTAAGCAGAAAATTTAGTGAGTTGCTGACTGTCCTTGACTCCACACCACTTCTGTAAAATATGCACATCAGCCGAGATGTTTTCCCTAACAATGCTCTGGGAAATTACATTAAATTTCCAAATGATCCCCTGCTTTCCCACGTTGCCCACAGAGACGGGCACCAACAGCACCGTTAAGTGGAAGTAAAGTCGCTGCCTGTTCCCGTCGCCTTTACGAGAGCCAGGGATCAAATATTTTTTCACAGTTTTATGTGGATAGTTTCATGAAAATTGATCAGGTCTAAAAAGTCACAGTCCAAATGAAGCTAAGGTTAAAGATAATTTATACATGATATTCCTAATTTTATTCCGAGCCCTTTTATTACCATGCAGGCCTTTATGACTTTAAAGAAAATGTCAGTGGCAGCAAATGACATTGTACTGAATAATCTCGTTATGGGGGAAAAGACATTTAAAACTATTCCACAGCAGCGTTGCTGAGTTCTGCTGAACAGACGCTTCTCCTCGGCACAGCTGTCCAGAATTCCTAGGTTTTTAACACCCTTTTCATGACTGTTATGTGAAATGTAGGATTTGCAGGTTCCTGTTTATCCTCTCCCAGACCCATTTTGTTTCCCTCAGATTCTTCCTGTAGATTTAAGTATCTTTTAAGGCCCCGTTTTTCCCTCTATCAGCAAGAAAGGGAAGCTGAAAGGCACCCGAGTCCCACAGCGTGGGAGATGGACAGATGGACGTGGCCACAGCACAGGCCCCATGTCAGAGGCATCACTACCCGCCTTCTGCAGGCCAGGGGGGCTTGCTCTGCAGCTGGGCTGCTCCTGTGACTTGAAGGTTGGGGAGCACTGACTGCAAGTCTCACTAGAGCCCTTGACTCTTCCAAACTTACAGAGGCTTCCAGACAGAGGCTGCCAGGCTAGCTGTGCCCTGCAGGGCCTCCTGCTCCTCCAGTACCTGTGGTTTCCCATCTGTTGGACAAGAGAGCCTCGCCTTTTGCTAAACTGCAGTTGCAAGGAGGAGTGAGTAAAAAGCTTACTGAGAAAGGCTGGGATTGATGACATCTCCTAGTGCCCTGGTCTCTGCCTCAGCCCTGACCCCTTAATGCTGGGCGTCATGCCCAACAGCCCCATGGAGGCCCCAACTGTACAACGGAAACAGCAGGCACCCGCCTTCCCAGAGGGTGGCTCTGGATGCCCAGGTTGAGACAGGTGGACTCAGCAGGATGCCCTCACAGAGTCTAGCTCCTTCTTGGGTACCTGGGCAGCCCCTCAGCATCTTCTCCCTCCCATGCCATGGCTCCCTGCGGTCCTCAGTGCTACCTGTGGCTATGTCAGAATGTGATGACCTTGAATCGACTCACAAGGACTGACACTGGCTCTTCTGTCCAATCATCTAGCAATCTTTCCAAAGACAAAAGCAGCAACCGGTCGTGTGCGTATACTGCGGGCTCTGCACCAGGTCCAGTTTCACCTTGACAACCCCGTGAGGGACGGGGTCTCACTTTATCTCCATTTCACAGGTGGGAAAAAGAAGGTTCGGAGAAGTGGGGTGGGCTGTGTGACTCAGGGCCATGCTCCCACCCAGGTCTGGGGCCCTCCAGCCTCTGCATCTGGAAATTGAGGCTGATGACAGCCCTCTCAGGACCGCTGCAAGGAACAAGTGCACACCATTCACAACAGGGTTCCACACCTCAGCGGCCCGGGTCGATCTTCTCCCACAGCAGCGAGGATGCTCGGCCACCTATTGCCATCACCAGGGCCTTGGGTGAGGTGAGGTTCTCATATATTTACTTATCAGGAGCGTATTTAACCCCTGCCTGGGGATGGGCTGGAGAGCTTTTAATCTCCTTATCCAGAGTTACATCAAGTTCCGTGTCAGCGTCCCCTTCCCCAGAGCCCCCCGGCCCCATCTTCACAGCACAGATCAGCAAACAGGTACATGGGCCATATGCTCAGAAAAGCTGCAGCAGGCATGTGTGCATGCGTGAGCGTGAACACACACACATACACCTGCACAAACACATGTACACGATGACTAGTCTAAAAGCTTCTATCAGAAAATATAAAGCTTAATGTCAGCACACGTATACGTTTTTAAGCAATTCGCTTTGAGTTTACACATGGTGGAGGGCCCCAGGACTAAGTCGGTGCTGCGGATTCTACAGGTCTAAATCGAGCCTGTGGCTTCAGTGTCCTCGCTGGCCAGAGGTCTTCCCCTTGGTCCACCTTGCTGGAGGCTCCTGTGCAGTGAGCAGAGCCCCGTTCTTCAGAGCAACCTGGCCTCGCTGAGCAAAAGGGAGGCCAGGGACTTGCGAAGCTGTTCCTAGCACCTCCAGGGCAGCCCTACAGGTCCAGGTGTTTATTTGGAAATTCACTTCCATTAAATGTCAGTGGGTCCCTCAGACTGGGAGCCCAGGGTCAGCTGATCTGCACACAGCCTCTGAGTGGGAAATCACGGGTTTTCTTAGGAAAACCACATACTGGATGTTAATTTCCTTTTCCTTGACAAAGCAGAGGATCAATTAGAGGCAGAGTGTGATTCTACCACAGCTACTTTCCAGAATTTATTTTGTAAGCTTCCTCCCACTCGTCCCCATCTGGCTCCATCCAAATGGGTTTTACTTCATCAGAAATATGCTGTGAAGTTCCGCATTAGATCATCGATCGCTGAATCCTCGACAGCGTCCACGCACAGCTTACACTAGCAGAGACTCTGAAGTTAGTGCCAAATAGCAAGGAAAGGAAATTAACCAGTGCTTCGAAACCTGGCAGGAAATTTGAATTTAAATCTCCTTCTGGGGTGGGCCCCTTAGAGCAGCTTTTCGAAACCGCACTGCCCCAGCTGGACAGACCCTATGAAGGCCTCAGCCTGGCTGCACCGGGGCTGTGGGCAAGGGGCTCCCTCATTCACATCTGTCCCTTCTTCCTGCATGTGCCCATGGAGCAGCCCCTGGCTGTCATGGACTCGAGCGCCTGATATGGTTTGGACATTTGTCCTTTCCAAATCTCATGTTGAAAGTGATCCCCAGGGTGGGAGGTGAGGCCTAGCGGAAGGTGTTTGGGTCATGGGGGCAGATCCCTCATCAAGGGCTTGGTGCCCTCTCCTTGGGAATGAGTTAGTTCTTGCTCTATTAGTTCATGCCAGAGCTGGTTGTTGTAAAGAGCTTGGCATCTCTCTTGCTCCCTCTCCTGCCACATGACACCTGCTCCCGCTTTGCCTTTTGCCATGAGTAGAAGCTTCCTGAGGCCTTTTCAGAGGCTGATGCTGGTGCCATGCTTCCTGTATAGCCTGCAGAACCATGAGCCCAAACAAACCTCTTTTCTTCATAAATTGCCCAGGCTCAAGTATTCCTTTATAGCAACCAAAGCAGACTAACAATGCGCTCCATACCCTTCTGTGAAACTGAGGAGTGATGAGAGGACTCTTCCTTCTGCTCCTTCCCCCCGTGACCAGAAGGGCTCCCAAATCATCCTGGGAAGTGGGGAGCCATCTAGGGATCCCAGGGACACAGATTGGCAGTGTCCCCTCTCCACATAAGAAGTGAAGATGATGTGCTCAGCCCACAGGGAGACAGTGTCTCCTCCGAGCCACTGTGCACGGGCCAATGTTGATGAGAAGGCAAGCACCAGGGCTAGGCTTCCCAGCCAGGGCTGAGGCTCTGTGCCCTCTGACAGGGGTGTCGGCCAGCCCTAGGGCTGTTGGGTCCATGACTCATTCATGGAAAGAAGATCCTCTCATCGTGGCTTCCTCCAATCCATGAGCATTTGAGCTATAGGAAGGCAATAAACATTTGCTGAGCAGCAAGTAATGGCCAAGAACTTCACATAATTTCACTTAAGCCAATCGTAGTTTTGTAAGGACTGGTTTCTTCCCATTAACACATGAGAACACTAAGAATTGCAGAAGAAACATTTTAGCAAAAAATCAAAGCTACTGAGTGGTTGGAGCCAGGATTGAAGTCCTGGTCTCTGCAGCTCCAAAGACCCGATCCTTCCTGGCTTGTTGTAGCAGATAATGGTAGACAAACCCTGGAGATGTGGGCAGAGCTCTCATTCATTCCTCACCCAGAACCCAGTAGAGAGCCCTGCACCCTCTACATTAACAAACCAGCACCCCTCCCCCAGGGTCTAGATCAACATGCCCAGTCCATAGAGCGCGGGATGACTATTGATGACGGCTGATTTGTTGACCGAGTTGTCAACGATGGCTGGGAGGCTGCTCTGTTGGGCAGGACATTGTGGTAGCATCCTAAAGCAGCCTCACATGAGAACGCACCGTGGGGCTGAAGTGGAGAGAGGGGCAATGCTTTCCAGAGGTCTTTACTTAAAGGAAGACACTGAACATTCTCTTCCGTATGAGGGAGATCTGGAATTATTTTATGTGGCTCTGCAGAGAGGTACAGGGTGTATGCAAGTGATTCTTCATGTCAGCAAAGAATGCTTTAATCAGCCTCTGTTCATTTTACTCAAAACATTGGGAAGATGTTTGGGCATTCCTCATTCCATTGTCCAGAAGAGAGCTCTAAATCCAAAAAATGTTCAGCTCTGAGATGGTTGAGAACTTCCTGAGGGAAGCTGAATGTGTCAGGGGTGCAGCCATGACACTAGGCAGGCCCTGGCCCACCAACCATCAGCCCTGAGCTGGGCTGATCAGTAGCAGCTGAAGGGTCCATGTGCACAGAGTCATTGCTGGTATTCTCACATGAAAACCAACTCACAGAAGAGTCAACACTGTCTTCAAGCCACTTTTCGCAGAATTGTGTAGAACAACAATGCCAGGAGGGCCCTTAACAACTCAGAGGGGCACTGAACCCAGAGAGAAGCATGAATAGTGATCAGCCAGGGACCCTCCACCATAACCCAGGCCTGCAACCTCCTAGCCGGTGACCACCTGCCTGGCTGTGTGGCAGCTGTGAATTAGGGCCTTGGCAGCCAGCTGCAATGCTAAGATCATTACACAGATGCCAAAATTTTGGCAACATGCTGAGATAGCAGCATACTTTTTTTTTTTTCAGATGGAGTCTTGCTCTGTCGCCTGGTTGGAGAGCAGTGGTGTGACCTCGGCTCACTGCAACCTCTGCCTCCTGGGTTCAAGCAATTCCCCTGCCTCAGCCTCTTGAGTAGTTGGGACTACAGGCACATGCCACCACATCAGGCTAATTTTTTTGTATTTTAGTAGAGATGGGGTTTCACCGTGTTGGCCAGGATGGTCTCCACCTCCTGACCTGGTGATCCGCCCAGCTTGGCCTCCCAAAGTGCTGGGATCACAGGCATGAGCCACCGCGCCTGGCCATTATTCTTTGTTTTGAAGAAATTTAGGCTCTAAGAAGCCAAGTTTCTTGTTCAAAGCCACAATGGTGAGCAAGTGGTGAGGCTACCTAGCATCAAACCTACACCTCTAGATCTGTACCACGGAGCAGTCAATGGCCACCCTGACCACAGCCTGTCTAGCAGAGCTTGCCTCCACTCCTTCTGCTTCAAGCTCCTCTTCTGGACAACAGTGCAGTGAATAGATCACCAGCGTGTCTTTTTGCAGGATGCAATCCTTTGTGTATTTTAACACACTGAATCCATATATGACAGAGAATTTCCAAATATTTTATGTGTGCAAGTATACGACAGAAGAGGAAGGCTGTCAATTGCCATCAGTAAGTGAAATGTGCTGGGAAGATCTGCCTGGTGAAATAAGGTCTGTTGTTTTCCACAGTGGAATTTGTTTGATTTTGTATTCTGTTCTATATGGCCATTGTGAAAACTTCTGGGCACATGCACAAGAATTAATTCACAACATTTATTAGAACAAAACCCAAGGTCAGATTGCCTTGGCTAACTCTTCCAGCTGTAGTGTTCCCATGACCTAGCCCCCCATAACTAGGTTGCAAGCCCAGGCCAGGCATGCCCCGTACTCCAGCGCATGCATGCAGTTCCAAAATAAAGCCATTCCTGAGGACAGTTCACAATGTCCCAGCCATGGGAATCTTCGGGTTAACTAGGGAAAGTCCTAGGTGTTAGCCCTCCTATTGCATCATTCCAGCAAAGTTACAGGAAAGTGCTCTGAGATAACCCTCAGTGTTTCACTGCACAAGGTACTAATCCATTCAGCAACTGTGTCTCTTGGAACTAGAGGAACTGCCGAGTACAGCATTCCATTATGGAATGAGTGTGGGAAGACGAGCTGAAGAGAGTACAAGAGGTTTCTTTCCTGCCTCACTCTTCAATATCTTTGATTTGATAATGTTCCTTTCTCCAAAAGGGAAGTATAGTAAACTAGCTTCCCAAGTGTGGATGACAACTGGACGCTTTTTCTCCAGAGGGGCTGTGTTTTAGCCAATTTTATGTTGCTATAACAGAATACCACTGACTGAGTAGTTTACAATAAACAGGAATCGATTTGACCCACAGTTCTGAAGGCAGGGAAGTTCAAGAGCACGGTGCTGGCACCTGGTATGGGTCCTCATGCTGCATCATCCCATGGTAGAAGGTGGGGCAGCAAGAAAATGTGTGTAAGAGAGTAAGAGGTGGCCAAACTTACTTTTTTAACAAGCCCACCCTCCCTCAGTAACATTAATGCATTCATGAAAGCAGAGCCCTCAAGTCTTAATTACCTCTCAATACTGCTGCATTGGTGATTGAGTTCCCAATGCACAAACTTTGGGGGACACATTTAAGTTATAGCACCATGTGAAAAGGCTTGCAAAAGAAATTTAACCCACTTATGACATAAAGCTGCCCCAAAGGAGTCTCAAAGGGGAAAAGTGAAGGATAAACATATCATATCTAAGCATTAAGCGATAACCAACCTGGACACACCCATTAAACATTAGCTAGTTGTAGTTTATAATTAAATGTAATATGTTTCTTTCTTTAAAAATTATAAAATTTGTAAAACAACAACACACACTGTTATCCTTAATGAAATATGGGGATAGTTGGTTCTATAAATCACATTAGTGGGACAACTGGGGAAAGCTGAATATCAACAGGATCTTAGATACTATTATACCAATGTTAAATTTATTGAGTTAGATAATGGCATTATGCTTATGAAAGAAAGTATCCTTGCTGTCAGGAGATGTAGGGTCAAGTCTTTGGTGGTGAAGTGACATATTTGCCACTTACTTCAAAGAGTTCAGAAAACACACATACAGAGCCACGTGCCAAAACAGAAGACGGAGGAAAAGGCTGTATACTGTTCTATTCTTTAATGCTTCCTGTGGGTTTGAAATTTTTCAAAATAAAAAGTTGGAGAAAGTTATACAATTGAGAATTAGAAAAAAACTTTGGAGTGACCAATTGGTTCAAAGTGGAAGCTGTACTGTGTCAAGTGATCACCTTTAAGAATTGAGGTTCTCTCTTCTAACAGGTGTCTTCAAAATGTGCTACTCAAGCTGGGCATGGTGGCTCATGCCTGTAATCCAGGCACTTTGGGAGGCCAACGTGGGAGGATCACCTGAGGTCGGGAGTTTGAGACCAGCCTGGCTGACACGGTGAAACCTCATCTCTACTAAAATTATGAAATTTACTTCAGCATGGTGGTGCACACCTGTGATCCCACCTATTCATGAGGCTGAGGCAGGAGGATCACTTAAATCCAGGAGGTGGAAGTTGCAGCAAGCCAAGATAGTGCCACTGCAATCCAGCCTGATTGACAAGAGAGAAACTCCATCTCAAAAAAATAACAAAACAAAACAAAACATAAAATGAGCCTCTCAGTAGATGGCCATGTGTCCTTTTCCCAGTAGCATCTGAAATGTGCTGGGATGGCCAGTTTCCCTCCTGGCTGACCTTAATCACATTTGAGATCATTCTAGGACAGCAGAACAAGATTCCCAGCAGCCCAGGTGACCCTCCTGAAGACACCAGCGGGTGCACAGTGGCCTAGCAGAGCCCTAGGAAGCTCTAGACTCTCAGGGAAACATCACCAAGGTTACAACCACAGACAGAACTTTACAGCACGTGCTTATAACCTTTCCAACTCTAAATTTTGGTTTTAGATTTTGGAATCTCTTACCACACACACACTCCAAAGGTAACCATGTGAGACCACGGGTATCTTAATCGGTCTGATTGAAGCAATCATTTTAGTATGTATATATCAAGACATGATGCTATACACCTTGAGAATCTGCAATAAAAATTAAAAATAAAACAGGATGGCAACTGATTTCACCTATCTTGCTGACAGTGATTACAATGACAATGACTGTCTACAAAGTAAAACTGAAAAACTCAAAGATAAAGAGCAAATCAGAAATTAGCAATGTCTGCAGTGGACAGGAAAAATGCAGACTGGGGACATCTATAGTTGTGGACTCCTTTCTTAAGAAATTTTGCAATGAGAAAGAAAGTCACCCTATTAATTCACCTGGATATGACCATACGCTCCTCATAAACTTACTTTAAAAAAATCTATGCTATCACTATGTATGCAATCTAAAAACAAAAAGCAGAAAAGTGAACTCAGAAACAGGGTGTAGGCTGGAAGGGTGGTGACTGGGGTTGTGTGCATGGGGAAACTGGGAAATGGTCGGGCTCTGTGGCTCACACCTGTAACCCCAGCACTTTGGGAGGCCAAGGTGGGCAGACACAAGGTCAGGAGATCAAGACCATCTTGGCTAACATGGTGAAACCCCGTTTCTACTAAAAAGAAAAAAGAAAAAAAAAATAGCCAGGCGTGGTGGCTCACTCCTGTAGTCCCAGCCACTCAGGAGGCTGAGGCATGAGAATTGCTTGAATCTGGGAGACAGAGGTTTCAGCAAGCTAAAATCATGCCACTGCACTCCAGCCTGGGCAACACAGTGAGACTTGGTCTCAAAAAAATAAAGAAATAAATTGAGAAGTGTTGATGAAAGAGTAAAGTGTTTATTTCTAAAATGAATAAGTTCTGAGAATCTCATGAACAACATGGGAAAGAACTATAGATAATAATACTCTATTGTTCACTTAAAATTTGCTAAGAGAGTAGATCCTAAACATTCTCAACAAAAAAAGAAAAAAAAAACAGCACAGTAACTAGGTGAGGTGATGGCCATGTAAATTAACTTGATTGGCATCATCATGACAGCATATACCTATATCAAATCATCATGTTATACACTTGAAATGTACACAATTGTATTTGTCAAGTACACTGCAATAAAGCTGAAAAATCGAAATACATGTAAAAAATAAAATAAATGTAAAAAATAAAATAAATAAAATATCCTCAGGACATGTTCAACATGGGGCTAAATAAAACAAAACCCAATAAACTAATATACATACATAAAGAAGAAACAAGTCAGACACTGAGACATTGTTTTTTGATCTTGGGGAATTACCAAAGCTGGAAAGCCAGGTTAAAATAACCAAGGCAATCTGCTAAATGGTTTCCTCCATGATTCCAAATTCACCCAACACTTCCCACTGGACTTGAACTCCCAGATGAGCTCATACAAAGAGTGATGGGAGTGTGCACTCCCTGAGTGGAGACTAGAGATCGTGGCTGCGTGCCAACCACCCTGGATTCCCACATGCCACTGAGCAAGCCTGAGAGCCCAGCGCTCCTCCTGCGGGCAGCACAGCAGAGGTCTGTGCCCTCAGAGTCTATGGCGTGAGATCTGGGACTGAGTCTAATTTGCCTGTAGATCCCTCTGGTTCCATGCTTGGAACCTAGCAGCCTGGTCACAAAGAAAGCCTTCAATCCCTGTCTGTGGGTTCCTGGCGACCCTAAAAGAATATTCTCTGTATAGTTGCACAGTCTGGGCCTGTCTCCTCTTCCATTTTCTCCTCCTGCCTCCTGCCTCTTTTTCCCAGTTTAGCTTTTATTCTCTGAGTTTTTCCCTCATCTAATTTTGCAGTTGTCACCTTTACAACACTTTTCCATGTACATTACAGCCAAAACGGCTTCTAACTTCTCATGCATCTTGCAATGGCCGAAACCCTTAGTAACAACAACAGAAATCCCCCCAAACCGTGACACTGAGCAGTACAGCCCTGTGGGGGTCCTGAAGTAGTCCGAAAAGAGTAGTGCCTTCTGTTTAGAGGCAGAGGAGGAAAGAGGTGTGGCGTTTCCTTCAATGCCTCCAGTCTGATTTCTTGTTCAGTTGGATCAGCCTGGATCAGCAAACATGAACGACGCCTAGTCGTCTGCATGTTGCTCAGTCGCGCCTCGTTTTACTGGGGAAAAACTGTGCAATATTTGTGTTTAGGGGACTTAAAGGTTTTCCCGTCATGTGGCCCAACTGAAAAAGAAAATGATTCTTCTGATCTTAAAGCTGTTTTACATTCTGGTAACAAAAGAAATGCAAACAAAACCACAATGCATAGGATTTGATTATAAAAATCCAAAAGGAGACCTAATAGTTCTTGAGTGCGTGAGCTCTCCCGAAATCCGCAGAAGAAACTTTTGTTTGAACATTTGCATATTCAAATTCTCTTCATTCTCTTAAACTTCTCCTTTAAGAGGGAATCACTGTACTCTCTCCATGTTCCTTAGACCTTTCCCCCAGTAATTTCATTCAATATTTTCTTTTACACTTATCCTTGAGGCTTCATCTGGAAAGACTGATTGACTAATGAGTGAAGCAGCTTAGGGTAAAACATCTCTATTAAATTCTCTTAGCTTTTTTAAGATTAAAAAAAAAGAAGAAGAAACTTTTTCTTTCTCTAAATGCAAATCTTCCCTGTAACACTGTGCCTAATCTACTACAACTAATTAATCTGCTGGAGTTGATGAAATGTTACCTCTGCATTTTTTGTTTCTTGTATACAATTATTGTAACAGTGGTGAATAAATCAATATTCCCAATCCAACTGTAAAAAACAATCAAGAAAAGCAGTGCTTCTCAGGGAAAAAAACACCAAATAATATTTATTAACTCTGTCTCAATTCACAACAGAACCAAATACCATTCAGGCATTTTCTGCAAGTGTAATAAGCAAACTCAGATACATGATGAAGGTGGCACATGCCAATAATTTCACCATTTTACACTGCAGAGTAATTGAAGGATTTAATGAGAAACAAACCAATAAAAATAAATAGACCATGTTAGAGGAGGAGAAACTGATCTGAAATGGAAGTTGCTCCATTGTGAGTTTAGGGTTTTTTGCATGGTTTGTCCAAGGGAAAAAACAGGACAACCAGTGCTTATCCACTTTCTCAAAGAAGAAAAACACACCCAAGATTTTGTTTCTGCAGATAAAAACCCTGGCCATGGAACTATTTGTTGTTAATAGAGAATGTGGCCCCTCCAACTGTAGTCATGCTCCTCTCCTGAGATGCCCGACTGGGACGTGGTTACCCTGTGCTCCCAGCCAGGGATCTGCTGATTCCACCAGTGGATTCCAGACCAAGGCAAGCCTGACCCGGAGCTGCTGATCCCACTCGAACACGTGTTAGGAAGCACAGTCCAGTAAGCAGGCCCCAGTCCGCCCTTGGCTGCAGGGGAATCAAGAGCCTGCCTTTCCCCGGCATCAGACGGAGACAAAAAACCTGGAACATGGAAGCCCCCACAAAGAGTACGTCGACGCCCCATAAATGCTGTGAGCAAACACAGATGCAGCCTTGCTCTGTGCCTATCTCTACACGGAGAGATTCAGGATGAACAAGTCACAGTCCCTGACCAAACAGCTCACGTTCAAGATCAGCGGTAGAAGAACATATCCAAAGACTATCTGTGGGGTCATTGAATGCAGTCCTCCAACTGTGAGACAGAAAGGCTTAGAAATGCTTTTGGGAGGAGAGGACACCAGGGCAGAGCAGAGGACACGCCAGGCAAGCAGGCTTAGCTGGGGAGGGGGTACAGGAAGCCATGGTGAGTGGGCATTGCTGGCAAGGCACTCCAAGTGTGCAAAGACACAGAAACGTGAGCTGCCATCTGCAGGACAGAGGAACAATAAAATGAGAGGACAGCAGCCAGGGCCAGGTTGGGAAGGGCTCTCAGCTAGAGCATCTCAGAGGAGCCTTGGGGCCATAGAAGGAAGAGATGCCGGGAAGGTAACCCTCCCATTTGCACGCAGGCGTGGGAGGGCGGAGCGCTGTCGCTGCAGGGCTGATCTGTCCCTGTCTTTGCACGTGTGTGGGGGCGGGGCACCCTGCTCCAGTCACTCTGAGTCCAGTGAAGCTCACTCCATGGTGGTGCCCAACCCCAGGCCAGAGCTGATTTTTGGCCACTCTGCCCAGGGTAGCAGAGTCAGGGTCACTCATTAACCTGTCCACGGACATGCCTTGGTCATCTATCCATTCCATTATGTTTGCAAAAAATGCAAACCTTGACTCTTTTCTTTAAACTCAGATTAAGAGAATGTGGCTTAACAGTGGTTTCTCTAAGAGATCCTATTTTTAGCTCCTCTGTTTTGATGCCCTCCCCCATATGCACAATTGAAAACACTCGATTGTAATAAGTAATTGCTGGGTGGCAGCTCTGGGGGCAAGGGAGATGGAGGGGTCAACACAGGCGAGCCGAGGGGGTCCTTCCCAGATGTGTAAGGGCTGGGCAGGGGGCAGGCCGTCCACCCTTTGATCACATCTTTGAAGAGCTCTTGAAGAGTATTGACGGGCTGAAGCATTTTATTTCCAAACCAAGTTCAAGTGTGCGGGTGTTGTGCTGGGATGCAATAAGCAGGGATGCCCGTCATCTGTGCAGCGTGGTGGAGCAGAGAGGTTGCAGCGTCCCCACCAGGAAGCTCTAGGAGCTGGGTGGAGGAGTTGGCCCCTGGGAGACATCCCTGACCACCTGTGCCAACCCTGGTCTCTCTTCCTTATCTTTTAGGGGATGCAAAGAGGGACTCCACTTGTATTGAACCTGCGCAAATTCAACCAGGAAAAGACCCCAGAAAACTGGCCCCTTCTCTCTCCATTCCCTTACCAGGAGCCACACTTCTGCCCTTGAAGCTCCAGTCCCGGGACCCAGCAGGGCATTTACAGGGGAAGGGGATGAATTGAAGCATTTCTACAAGCTCCTTCAGAAGCAGGAGGAGGTGGAGGAGAAAGGAAAGAAGGAGGTAGGAGGAAGGAAAGGAGGGAAGGGAGGAAAGAAGGAAGGAGGAAGGGAGAGAGGAAGGAGAGGGGAGGGAGGGAAAGAAAAAGGAAAGGAAGGAATAGAAAAAGGAAGGAAGGGAGGGAGGGAGGGAGAGAGTGAGGGAGGGAAGGAAGGAAGGAGGAGGGAAGAGAGGGAGGGAAAGAGAAAGAAATTAAAAGAAAAAGAGAAAGAGAGAGTGAGAAAGAGAAAAAGAGAAGGAGAAGCAAGCCAGCTGTGGCTGTAGGGCCTCCAGGAGAGGTGGCTGTGGGGACACAGATGCTGGGCTGTGCCGGCCTCCCCAGTGAGACCAGGTCTCTCCTTGGGCTGCAGAGAACAGCTTTGACCACCACCACCCAAGAGACAGGAGTGGGTGATCCAATGGGCCCAGAAGGCCAGCCCAACAAAGTTGGGTTTCAGGATCTGGGGTGAACACCCACACCTTCACAATCCCAGAGGGACGGTAACAAAACTCTACTCAGGGAAACACTAATAGGTCTTTTAATTTTAGAGCCATAAAGACTATTAGAAAACAATAGTTCCAATTTCTTCATTTCATCTGTTAAAAAAAGGAGACAAAAACCGTGCTTCCGAGGCCTTGATGTGGGAAGTGACTTCCTGAGATCACGCAGCTAAGAAATAACAAGCGCACCCCCCCCCACCCACATCTTTCCACTCCAACCATCCTCTGCACTTTCCTCCCAGGCTGCCTCAAAGGACAGAATCTTTTCTGCTGCAGGCAAGTCCTCAGCCAAATGTGCTGAGTGGAAGGTCGCCACAGGGCTTGGTGACAAGACCCAAGCTTGCTCAGCCTCTTACCCTCCTCCTGGAAGATCTGATATATACCCCCTTGGGCCTCAGTATTCCCATCTGGAAAATGGGAAGGCTGATAAGAAAGACTGAGACTTATAGACAGCTGAAGGGCTGTAGGATGCAGAGAGTCCACCTGCAGCCTGGGAGTGACTGAAAGGGCAGGACGCCGGCCTGATGCAGGCCATCCTGGAGGCCAGAGGAGCCCCTATCCAGCACCTCTGGATTCCTCTGTGGACTCCAGTGCCTTCCAGAAAGGCAAGCCATGCACAGCAGGGTCAGTTTCTCTATTGTCCCTGGGAGGGTGGTCCCTCCCCAGAGCAAAGCACATTTATAATAGGCCTCCTGCAGGACACAGGCTGGAGGCCCAGGGCCCAGGCAGACAGTGTGGGGAGGAGCAGAGAGCTTCCTCTCTGGACACACTACTTACGGGTCCAAGCTGCTCTCAGCCAGCCAGCCCAGGGACCCAGCCTAGGCACCCTGCCCAGGGACCCCCGCCTCTTCCAATTCAAGGCAGGCACAGCATGGAACTGGAAGCTCTGGCATGCCCCATGATGTGGGCACTCAGCAGAGAAGGAAGCTGGCTCAGAGAGAAGCTGTTTATAGAACTATTTCCTGGGAGAGCTAAGTTCAAGTCCAAGAATGGGTGCCTACAAAGCCCATGACCCCGCCTTCTTTAAAAGCACAGGGCCAAGTTGGCAGAGGCCCTCTAGGAAAGCACATTAGATTCCACCCACACTTGCAAAGATATCAGGCACACGTAGCTCAGGGATCGCATCAGGGTGCGGAATGAGTGTCCCAAGCGTTGCAGCAGCCATCAGACAGCCCAAGCTGGGAGCAATTGGATGGGCTTCACGGGGGAGCCACTGTTTCCGGCACCCCTAACTGGGTGCTCTTTCAGCCACATGCCCCATCCCTATCCTCCTGCATCTGCTGCAAGTGAGTAGAGGCGGCTGGGATTCCATGGATGGCTGATCAAATAGGTCTCTTTCCCCAGACTCAGCTCCCAAGACAGCTCCTGGGCCAGAGCTCCATGTCTGACTCGAATCTCAACAGCTCACCCCTCCATGCTAGACTGGGTGAGGGCAAGACCAGAAGCTTCCTGCCCTTGGCCTCTATAGTGAGTGATGGAGAGGCCGCCAGCAAGCCCCAGCCTGAGGGGGATAAGCCTGCAGAGCGGAAGGTCATCTGTCTGCTCCTCTCGGGTTCCAGACTGGAATCTGGCAGCAGCTCAGGGCCCCCCATGAGGTCACTACTTTCCCAACCTTGAGTCTTCAAAAGCCAAGGAGGAGGTGGCCACACTTCAGCTGCCTGCAAGTTGGAGTTCCTGTTACAGAAATCAGGATCAGGGCCTGCAAAGGGTACATAACCCCTTCCTTAGGGACTCAGAGAGGGCAAAGGACACCCCCATATTTAGGGACTCAGGGAGGGGAAAAGGCAACTCCATCCTTAGGGATGTAGGGAGGACAAAGGGTACCCCCATCCTTAGGGACTCAGGGAGGGAAAGGGTACCCCCATCTTTAGGGATTCGGGGAGGACAAAGGGTACTCCCATCTTTAGGGACTCGGGGAGGGCAAAGGGTACCCCCTTCCTTAGGACCAGCCCTTGAGACATGAGACCATAGCAACTGAATGAGGAGCTCTTGTCCAAGGAACCATATAGACGGCACCAATGGGAGGGTTACTGTCTGCTTCACCGACGCTGGGAGCAGGTAAGAAGATGCCGAATGTGTGAGTGTGTCCAGGGGCAGGCACTGGAGCTGGACATGATATAGGAAGGGAAAGGCCATAGAAGCAGACGCCTTTCCCAGGTGTGCCCCGCGTAGCAGAAGGCTGGTCGGCCATGCAGAAGGGCTGTAGCCCCACCAGAGATGCTGAGTTGACCCTGCCTGCAGAGCTACAGACTGGGGCTCTGGTTGGGGAGGGGTGGGCATTTTCCCTGTGTGGGTAGGTCCGGCCAGGCTCCTTCTCCAGCCCTGCTGTTCTCCTGGAACCTGGCACATCATCGTCTCTGAGCTGCTTTTCTTTCTGTTGTTGCAATTCCACGGTGTCAGGTATAGGCCAAGGACATGACATGGGAAAGCTGGCCTGTTCTCCAGGCTTGTTAGCGCACCAGCGCAAGTGCGGAGCGGAGCTGAGCCACCCGAGTCAGCATCCAGCACTGACCTTCGTCCTTGCTGCGCTGTCAAATGAGTCCATAGAGATAGGAACACTAATGAACTTGAGCAGACACGTGTCAAAATCCCTCCAGAAAAAAAACAAAGTCATTACCCCATACCAGTGTGTACTTGCACAGACATCGGTGTCATTTTACAAGATTAATCGGGGGTAAATTTTATAGGTAGGTAAATTTTTATTATTATAGTTTAAAAGTTCTACTCTTCTCCATTGAGCCAGAATTGAATTTCCATTTAATTATATACTCACCATTGTTCTTATCATGTGCCTCAAAACCAGCCGATAATATGTCACATTTGCCAGTGTGACTCACAGAAAAGAACCGGCCAGGCCAACACCTGGCATGATTGGTCTTTTAATGAAATGGGTTATAGCTCTCTCACGTGCTGGGCCTCAATAATAGAATTTAAGTGAAAGTAATTTCCAAGTGCAATCATAGTTTACATATTAGTTATTGTAGAAAGAAAAAAAACGAGGGACTCCAGTAGGTTAAATGCAATTAACATCACGGCCCTTGTATGGGCCTCCTGGGAAAGGGATCAGCCAGGCCGGTTATTTCTCTGATTTTGATGGGAAGAAGGAAACATTTTCTTGGATGCCTCAGCTGCAAGTGCTAAAGCTTTGTGAAAATTCAAGACATCAACATGGCCTGAGGACAGGGTAAACACAAAGTGAGCATTTGGTTTTAAACTGCTTCTGAGAAGTCTGGTTTCAGGCTTTAAACACTGCACGGGAAGAGCCAAGTATACAGAACCAATGGAGAAGTAACAAGGGCAGAAGCGTGTCCTAGTAAGGGACCCGAGGGTAAGTGGAGGGCTGGAGGAGGGGAGGTCAGAAGCCTGGGTGGGCAGGGGGGACCCCACAGAGATGCAGGAATCCAGCTCAGAATGGAAGGGTGTGTGTGACAGAGCTGGTAGCAGTGACAGGCACAAGCACACAGACACATCCCTAAACACATGCACACACACACACTTGCACGCATTCGCCAATGCACACGTGCTGTCTATTAGCAGACCCTCGGCATTATTTTAGGTCCTGGCGGTGCTGTAGAGGTGGCAGCCCAATTGCAACAGGGCAAGGAGGGAGGAGAAGAGGAAGAATGAAATTGGGCAAGCTGGCTGGTAAAGAGAAATGAAACAGTGGTGACTGGAGAAGAAAGTGAGACACAAAGAAGGTTGTAGGACTGGGAGAGACGTAATGAGGTTCTTGCATCAGAAGAGCTGGATGGAGGCCGTGGACTGGTTCCTGAGTCACAGCGTCTGTGACTCTGGGCCCTGGGAAGGAATGATCAAGGCCAAGAGATCATCCAAGACCCAGCAGGAGCAGAGGTGGCATGGAATCAAGGCAGGGCAAGCGGGGTAATATGGGCAGGCTTTGTGTCCCCACCCAAATCTCATCTTGAATTGTAATCCCTGGGTGTTGAGGGAGAGACCTGGTGGGAGGTGATTGGATCATGGGGGTAGTTTCCCCCATGTTGTTCTCCTGACAGTGAATTCCCGCAAGATCTGCCAATTTTATAAGGCAGTGTTCCCTGCTTTCTTGCACTTTCGCTCTCTCTCTCTCACCTGCTGCCACGTAAGACATGCCTGCTTCCCCTTCCACCATGATTGTAAGTTTCCTGAGGCCTCCCCAGCCAGGCAGAACTGTGAGTCAATTAAACTTCTTTCCTTTATGAATTCCCTAGTCTCCAGTATTCCTTTATATCATTATGGGAGAATGGACTAACACACAGGGAGAGAAGGCAGTGTAAGTGTCAGGCCCCTTTTCAGTGGCTGGGGATGGCATTGATGTGAGAAGATGGGGACCTCAAAGAGAAAAGGTGGGGAGTTTCATGGAAAAAGGGAAAAGGCCCCTGATGGTCAAAGCACCCATCTTGTTCAAACTGTCCGCATTTCACAGATCAAAAGTTACATAGAGATTAAACCTGGGTGATGTGCTAAGGTCACAGAGTAGTAACTTACACTCACATACATCTAGAGAGTTTGTAGATTGAAAAAAAATAAAAACAAAAAACAAAATCCTGAGTATATGTCACCATAGATAGATCCCTTTTGTTCCTGACTTCATGGGTTGAATTCTCATGGAGAACCCCCAACACCCTCTGCTTACCTCCACCCTGCCTTCAGGACCCTGGCCATCCCCCTGGACAGGGGCAACTTCTCTCTCTCTCTATGCTCTGACTTCCCCGCCCCCCACCCCCACCTTGGTTTTTGTAGGATGTGTGACCACCAGAAGCTCAGTGAAGAGCGTCTCTCACACTAAGGCTATCAGAACAGCCCCAGGGAGGTTCTCAGCCTGGGCCACACATCTGTTCATTCGTCCAATCAGTAAGTCAAACCAGCCATTCATTAGAACAAATACTGACTGATCATCCCCAACGTGCCTAACACATTCCAGGTATGAGGGACACGGAGTGAGCAGACAGGCCTGGCTCTGAAGGAGCTTTCAGAAAGTGAGAGGAGATAAGCAGGCCAACAACCAAAACAACAACAAAAAGCCCAGCACCAGCATCTGCAGATCCACAGCTAGACCAATCCCCGGGGCCTTGGAAGGATGTGGTAGTTCCTGTCCTCAAAGCAAAAGGCCAGAGAGTGGTGTCAGGTCAAAGGATGGAGGAAAGAGGTATGGGAAGCCCCTCATTCAAAAAACAAAAATTGATATTATAACTAACAGAATGAAGGGCTGGTAGGCAGACAATATAAAAATGCAGAATTGGGCCGGGTGAGGTGGCTCATACCCATAATCTCAACACTCTGGGAGGCCGAGGCAGGAGAATCACTTGAGCCCAGGAGTTTGAGACCAGCATGGGCAACACAGTGAGACCCATGTCTCTACAGAAATTATCAAAAATAGCCAGGCGTGGTGGCATGCACCTGTCATCCCAGCTATTTGGGAGGTTGAGGTAGAAGGGTCACCTGAGCCCAGGTCACTGAGCTGTAGTGATCCATGATCATGTCACTATACTCCAGCCTGAGTGACGGAGTGACACCCTGTCTCAAAAAAAGTATAGAATTATGTCGATTTTTGGTTTGATCTGTTTTTATTATTGAAACTTAAATACCTAAGAGATGAAGGCTTTGTTCTTCAAAAGCATACTATTCCGAGTGTTCTTCCCACCCAAAGACTCGGCAGTAACTCTCCACTAAGAGCCTGACCTGCAGCACTGCCCCCCATTTCTGCCTCGCTGGAGCCCATCCAGGTGTTTGCACAGATCTCCCCAACAGACTCAAACACTAGAGGGTGACGGGCTCTCTCCATTCACCCTGTAGCCCAAGCACTTGGCACAGTGCCAGGCACACAGAATGCCCTCAGTATTTACACAAATGTTGATTCTGATTCATTACAATTTACCATAATCAGCTACATTACACTATCCTAAATTAAGGCATATATATGTGTATATATACATATTACATATATAAATGGAAAAGTTTTGATAGCGTTTTGTGGCTTATAAGTTTCTATTCAGGTAATAGTCTTTCTTTTCAGCACAAATAACAAGACTTCAATTGTATGGTGTGTCTAATTCTTAGAGACACGATGCATTTTGAGCATCATCACAGAAAGGCCTGCCCTGCCCAGGAACTGGAAAGGCCCTCTCTGTTGGCCTGGCAGGATAGACACTGAGCCGCCTGACTGTCTTTGCCACACACCGCTTGACGGATTGCCAAGTACTCTCCTTGCGGTTCAGCCTACCTTGCGTGCCCCTGACATTTCTCATCTTGAGCCACAGTTGTATTTGTTAACCTTTTGTGGTCAATGTCGTATGCCACCACAGAGCAGTATCTCAACCAGAGTTAGCCTGAAGTGTTCAGAAGTAGCTGGATCAGTGACTCAATGAACTGTCCTGCCTGAGGTCTTGGAAACGGAAGTTGCAGTTAGACAAGCAGTGTAGGACATCACTACTGAGGTATCTCAAATCTGTTCTTTCAAGCCTAATATGTTGTCTCATGTATTTGTACAGAAGAGCCTCTCCTTCTGTTGTATTTCTAAATAGGAGATGCCAGCCAGTTCTAAGGCAAAGCAACGAAGTCCACCGCAGCAGGAGGGGAGGCAAGGTCACTACACAGAAAGAGAGAAGTAGACAATGGATCACAACCAGAAGAGGATGAAATGCAAAAAAGAAAGAAGCATGTATCTAGATGCCAACATGGGCAGACGTTCCTTTCATGAGACTGGAGGCGTCAAATTCAGGTCCCTGCACGGTGGGGCTGGGTGATGATCACAGCAGGAAGCTGGAGCATCTAACAGAATTTTAGACCAGAAAGAGGAACTTAACATAGAAGATAGGCAGCAGCCATCAAATGACAGCATGCTGTATAGACAGACAACAGGCCTATTTCCATGTTGCATTTCAAAGACCCCCACATCTGGCAGAGCTCAGTGACTCACACCTATAATACCAGTACTTTTGGAGGCTGAGAAAAGAGCACGATTTGAGTCCAGGAGTTTGAGTCTGCAGTGAGCTAAAATCAAGACTCCATTTCTAATTTTTTTTAAAAAAGACCTCCGTTTTCTAAGTCTAATTTTAATGTGGTGCGCCGGATTCTTTAGTTTTAAGGTTCTCAGCTTCCATCCTGACTTTGGGTCAAACAGTGTTAGTTTGTTAACAACCCTTTACTTAATTTCCTTTCTAAAAGGAAGACTCCCGGCCAGGCACGCTGGCTAACACCTGTAATCCCAGCACTTTGGAGGGCCGAGGTGGATCACGAGGTCAGAAGTTCGACACCAGCCTGGCCAACATGGCAAAACCTCCTCTCCACTAAAAATACAAAAATTAGCCAGGTTTGATAGCATGTGTCTGTAGTCCCAGCTACTCAGGAGGCTGAGGCACAAGAATCACTTGTGCACTCCAGCCTGGGTGACAGAGCCAGACTCTGTCTCCAAAAAAAAAAAAGACTCCCCTAACAGCAGAGGCAGGTACTTTGCTGCTGGGTGTCCCATGGGCAGGTGTGTCTTTGTCTCTTTTTTGGGCTCTTCTTGCTTCTTACTGGGGCCCCTCCCAGCTGACTTGCCCTGGCACATCACCCTAGCCAACTGTCTCAGGGACACCCGGGGACAACGCCAAGCAGGCAAAGGCCAATGGTGATCATGCTGACTAAACTGTCTGTGGGCCTTCTTGGTCCAGGGTGATCGTGCTGGGCCTGGAGGGCGGTGCTCAAGCCCATTCCCTTGGTCAGGACGGTGGAGAGCAGGCAGGACACTAAAAGGGAGACGGCACTCTGGGATAGGTAAATCCCTTTCAGCCCCAGCTGGACTGCGTCACACAGGCTCCAAGGCTAGTCTGATGAGGTCTTGAGGAGAATGTGATGATTTGGAATGAGGCTGTGCACCCACATCTCCTTCCTGCCATGTCTGCTTAGACCTCAAGCCTCATCTCTTCACCATCCTTCCCTCATCCTATCTGGTTTGTGCTCAGGAAAAACGATGGCGCAGCAGATACCTGAGCCCCACCATGCTGTCCCCACCGACTCTCTTAAACAAGGCCAGGGCCCAGGCAGCTCCCAGACACTAATCTCCTTCATTCCAGAATGTTCCAGCCTACAAGCTCACGCTAAGGCCCTCACCATCCCCACGAGGGCATCACATTTGGGCTAATTTTCTCCAGTTCTAGGTCATCTTTGTGAATGGCCCACAGCGTCATGTGGCCGACTTGGCTGATAGCTATATTATATGTAGACAATTGATATTAAAAGCATAATTCCCAAATCCAACAGCCTTTCAAGGTGCCGTTCACCTGTCAGCTGATGTGATTTCGGCTTATTTTTAGATATCACCATTTACATTTATTGGAATATATTTATTTTTATTTTTCAAATAGTAGGGGTCTGTGGGCTCACTCATTCTACGATATTTTGTAAGGCAGCCATGTTGTCAGTGTTGAAAACAAATGCCAAGTATTTCCTGGCTGGCTCCACAGAGTGCAAATGTCTTCACGTGACTCTGGATTGAATCATTCCTCATGGCTCGCATTGACTATCGAGGCATAATTAATATAATTAATTTCACTCACATAATGTCTCTATATTTTTTCTTGTTGAACCAGCAACTTCACAATCATTGAATAATTTAAGGCATAAAATGATGCACATATTTAATAATTTAATTAAAAGGCAACAAAGATGTGCAACTTTAAAAGGAATTTCAGCTGCTTCTTAAATTTCTATCTACCAAGTAGCTACTCCAAATCTTCTTAACAGACCCTCATGGTTCAGGCTGTGTAGTATCTCTGAGATTGGCATTATTCTACAAATGAGGGGTTATTATACCGAGACGATTCTAGAAAATCAAAGCCATGTTCCCTGAATGGTAAAGGGCCCTGGCCCAAGTGCTACTAACATGGCAGGACACAGGTTATGTTCGGCGTCTCCAGAATGCACCCAGCTATCGATCACCCGACACAGCAGACCTGACAGGGTGCGGAGGGAGGGACATGAAGCCATTCACTGACTGCCAATGACACGCCCGTTCTGCATATTGCATTTCTGCTCATCACCTGAACTTCTGTGCCATTTCCAAAAACAAGGTGAGCTCTTAGAGGAGATATGGAAAGGGAAGGCGTGAAGCAAATTGCTGATGGGCTGAAATCACCAAACATGCAGTGGTGAGCTGCCCTCTTCCTGAGGCCAGAAGCAGGGGCCCTCATCCTGCTTGCCTGGTGAATACCCTTCCCTGTGCAGAGTACAGACTGGAGGAAACAAAACTTATAGATCCCAAGTGAACACAGAAGTGTTCTGAAGAAGGGGAAAGACTCCCACCCTTCTTTCTGGTCCATTAAACTGGGTCAGTTTATCATCAGTGGCTGCTCAAGATTACAGACAACAGACATAGTAACCTAGGAAAGTGGAATGCCAGGAAACAGAGACAGAGCACAAGGCTTCAGTCAGGGGCGACACGCCGAGCACACAGGACAAAGCAGCGACACCTGTCACCTGGGCTCATCTGAAACTGCTCCGAGTAGGATGAGGACTTCCCTTTCTTGACACACCCAAATGTCAGGTGTCAGGCAGGAAATAGGCTGGGCCTGAGAGCCCAGGCGATGCGAACTCAGCAGAAGCTGTATTCCTCCTGATCATCTAAAGTAAAGGTAACGCGCCCCTCTGAGCCCAGCTGTCTCCTAGGGGAACCCTGATCCTCAGGTCACGATGACTGAACCACCGGGGCAGGATCAGAACTCGGCCCTCTTGAGAGGACTCTGCATTTCAGAACTGAGCTCAGGTCTCCCAAGCCCAAACTCTTGTTCAAAATGGACAGTAGGGATTTTTATTTTGAGGATTTAGTGTAGTAGACCTCTCATTTAGCTAGCCAAACAGATTCTTCCAAAATAAACACATGGTGTCCTGATGATATATTTTGGATTTGTTTCCACTCAAAATTACAAACCAACAACATTGAAAATGCGGCATAAATAAAGAGATCATTTATAAAGAAGAACTGAGAGCTTCCCATTCCAAATGGTGGCATGTATTTCCTGAGAGAGTGTTAATAATTTCATAAAGCTCAACAATGAGAAGACATGTAGTGGGGCCATCAGCAAGGAAAAGATTTCAACAAAGTTTCTGGAAGACAAAAAGTGAAGCAAGAAATGGTCACTGGAAAAGCAGGGCAAAACCAAAGCTGAGAGGGCACCTGCAGAGAGAATCAGCTCTGAGGGGACTAGGGTACCCGAAGCGGGCCCTGAGACAACACTGGCAACAAAAGGCATGAATGACCCTTGGGCTTGAAAACAAGAGGATTCGTTTTCAAATACCCACCCTGAAGAGCAGAGCTAGCAGCAGGCATTTATCTACTGACACCTGAGGATGTTTCTCTCAAGAATGAAAATGAACCTAGGGAGGACTAGGAAATTACGCAGATATTAGTAACCCCCACAAAAAACCTTAAAATTCTGGCATAGATTCTTCCAGTCGATATCTGACCTGCCACCCAATTAACATCCAACAAGCCTGACAGACACCATGCAGTGAGCTCCCGGTCAGCTTTGCTACATCCTACCCTTAAATATAATTAGACAACCCAGAACTGCCAGAAAGATCATTCTGTCATTCAGCATAACAAACACAATCACCATAGGAAATCCTGCAGTACAGTACAAAGATGAAGGCCCAGATAAACAGAAACCATGATTCCAGAAAAAGCATAGATATTTCCTGTAGAATAAAGTCAGGTATACATATTAATCAATATTCTCAGAGAGATAACTTGCATCAACAAAGCCAGAAGAGGGTAGGATGGGAAAGGGACAAGAAAACATTTCTAGAAAATTAAAAATATATTTAATAAAAAAGTAAATTTATTGGAATGTAAAGGTAAATATTTTTTCCAATAAAAAAATATGAGGGAGAAAGGAAATAAGGCAAAATATAATAATAATATAAAATCAAGCTTCCTTCTAACAAGAGTTTCAGGAAAGAATATAGTAAACAGGAGAAAGGAAATAAATAATGGAAGAGAATTCTTCAAAACTAAAGACACATTTTAAGATTGAAAGTGCGTCAACCACAACCATTGTCGTCAAATAAAAAGTTATCATCATGAAATCAGAACACTAATAATAAAGAAAAGATAACAATTGCTATGAAGGGAAAAAAATTAGGTTGCCTACAAAGGAAAAAAATCAGATGACACCAATATTTTTTTTTAACTTTTATTTTAGGTTCATGGGTATATGTGCAGGTTTGTTATACAGGTAAACTGCATGTCATGGGGGTTTGGAATACAGAATATTTCATTACCCAGGTAATATGTATGGTATCCAACACATATAATTTGTGATCCTTTCCCTCCTACCCTCCACCCCCAAGAAGGCCCAGTGTTTGCTTTTCCCCTCTGTGTGTCCGTGTGTCCTCATCGTTTAGCTCTCCATTATAAATGAGAACATGCAGTATTTGGTTTTCTGTTCCTGCATTAGTTTGCTCTAACTCCATCCATGTTGCTGCAAAGGATATTAACTCATTCTTTTTTATGGCTGCATAATATTTCACAGTGTATATGTACCACAGGTTCTTTATCCAATCTACCATCAGTGGACATTTAGGTTGATTCCATGTCTTTGCTGCTGTGAACAGTACTGCAATGTGTCTTTACGGTAGAATTATTCATATTCTTTTGGGTATATACCCAGTAATGGAATGGCTGAGTCAAATGTTAATTCTGTTTTCAGTTCGAGGAATCACCACACTGTTTTCCACAATTAGTTCACAATAGTGAACTAATTTACACTCCCACCAGCAGTGTATAAGCATTCTCTTTTCTCAGCAACTTCACCAGCATCTGTAATTTTTTGACTTTTTAATAATGGCCATTCTGACTGGTGTGAGATGATATCTCACTGTAGTTTTGATTTGCGTTTCTCTAATGATCAGCAACGTTGAGCATGTCTTCATATGCTTATTAGCCACATGAATTTCTTCTTTTGAAAAGTATCTGTTCATGTCCTTTCTCCACTTTTTAATGAGGTTGTTGGTTTTTCACTTATAAATTTGCTTAAGTTCCTTATAGATTTTGGATATTAGATCTTTGTCAGATGTATAGTTTGCAAATATTTTCTCCCATTCTGTATGTCTGTTTACTTTGGTGACAGTTCCTTTTGCTGTGCAGAAACTCTTTAGTTTAATGAGGTCTCATTTCTCACTTTCTGTTTTTGTTGCAATTGCTTTTGGCATCTTTGCCATAAAATCTTTGCTAGTTCCTATGTGTAGAAATGCTATTTCCTAGGTTACCTTCCAGGGTTTTCATAGGTTTTACATATATGTCTTTAATACATCTCGAGTTGATTTTTGTATATGGTATAAAAAAGGGGTCCAGTTTCAATCTTCTGCATATGGTTGCCAGCTACCCCAGCACCATTTACTAGGGAGTCCTTTCTCCATTGCTTGCTTTTGTCAGTTTTGTTGAAGATCAGAAAGTTTTAGGTATGTGGCATTATTTCTGGGCTCTTCTATTCTATTCCATGGTAATGTATGTCTGGTTTTGTACCAGTGTCATGCTGGCTATTTTGGTTACTGTAGCCTCGTAGTATAGTTTAAAGTCAGGTCTCTCAGCAGAAACCCTACAAGCCAGAAGAGAGAGGGGGCCAACATTCAACATCCTTAAAAAAGGAATTTTCAACCCAGAATTTCATATCCAGCCAAACTAAGCTTCATAAGTGAAGGAAAAATAAAATTTTTTGAGAACAAGCAAGAACTCAGAGATTTCATCACCACCAGGCCTGCTTTACAAGAGCTTCTGAAAGAAGC